>CM040482.1:2710904-2721854 GCA_022758105.1 Pangasianodon gigas | reverse complement strand
AGTGAAAAGAAACAATCTTCCTCCTCAGGACATTGATGATGAACCTAAAACCTCTGCTTCACTCTCACTATTAGAGAATGTGTCTTACTGAGGAGCAGGTCATGTGACTCTCAGAGAGATGATCTTACCTCAGTATCTCCAGTTTACAGTGAGGATTCTCCAGTAGAGCAGAGAGACACTTCACTCCTGAGTCTCCTAGTTTATTCTCAGACAGATCCAGATGTCTCAGGTGTGAGGGGTTTGACCTCAGAGCTGAAGTCAGAGCAGCATAGCCTTCATCCTGGGCACCACACCTACGCAACCTGCAGAGACACAATGACACACACTTCATCAACAGTTTCCTTTTGGTTTAAAACCTACTATAAAGATGATGTGTGTGGGATTTTATTATTCAGAATGACATGAGGATTTAATATCATCTGTTTATTCTAATTAACAATGTGCATCGTTTATCAAGCTGGATATGAACAGGTTTGTGTGTAAATTGTTTGTATGAGTGTTTACACAAGAAATTTTATATTCACGAAAATCCTGTTAATTCGTGTTCTACTCTTGTTCCTGAGTGTGTGTACATTTGTGCATAAGACGATGCCTTTATTTGTCACATCTACATTTTCTTTGCGTTGCCCAGCTTGTTAGGAAGTTGGGGTCAGAGCGCAGGGTCAGCCATGATACAGCGCCACTGGAGCACAGAGGGTTAAGGGCCTTGCTAAAGAGCCCAACCTTCTGATCAGTAACCCATAGATTTAACTGTTGCACCAACACTCACCCAAACTAACTAATGAAAACCTTGACTTGATCAACTTCAAATCATATCATTTGCATGGATTACTGCAAGTTTATATCTGGAATATACTCTTGAGATTAAATTGCTTATCTTTAACGTGTTTACAGCGTTTAGCAGACACCTTTATCCAGAGTGACTTATAGAAGTGCTTTGGAGTTTCTATTAAAAACACATCCTCATGCTGGTTCACTAGGTCAGGAACCAAGAGCACTATTGACAACATTTGTCAAAACCAGTGGTTTTATATTATTGGCATTTATAAAAAATATTAAAAAGCATGCCAATCCAAACCCATATATTAAAACAAACAAACAAAAATCATTCAAGTGAGTACAAAGAAAATCAGCCTTTCAGAGACTTTTGTAAATCCAGCAGAAAATTGGAGTTCGGTTTGGCTCACACAAACACTTACACACTGCTGTACTAAAAGATCGATAAATCACACCCAAAGTCATTAAAATAATACTTTGGGCATCGATAGGAGTGAAAACAACTGGAGTGGTTAGCGAACAACTGTGAAAGATGGCAGAAGGTTGTCAGTGGCCTCTGTTCCCCAGAGGGAAAAAAGGAAGTATGAGACTGATAAATTTTCAGTGAAGTCCACTGGGCTGCTTCTGTAAAGCAGATCTGGCAACCCTTTTCCAGAGCGACTTGATTTTTATTTCAAAATCAAATGTTTGATTTATTTAATTTTTGACCTTTTAACATCTATGACATTAACTTTTAACATTTTAATTTACAGATTCTATATTTGACATCATTTCCACCATTTCCCTTCTGCTATTAAACCTGCAGCTGCCACACAGTGGATGTAGTTTGTGTCCCAGGTGCACTTTGTGTGATTACTTACAATGTTTTAGTCAATTTTACAGTAATTTTAGACACATTGCAGTCGCGTCAAGTCACGTTTTGTGCTGCAGCTTCTCACATACGTACATCTGACCCAAAGACTCTGTGACAAATCATCAGTGTGCAGTGAAAAGAAACAATCTTCCACCTCAGGACATTGATGATGAACCTAAAACCTCTGCTTCACTCTCACTATTACAGAATGTGTCTTACTGAGGAGCAGGTCATGTGACTCTCAGAAAGATGATCTTACCACAGTGTCTCCAGTTTACAGTGAGGATTCTCCAGTAGAGCAGAGAGACACTTCACTCCTGAGTCTCCTAGTTTATTATAACCCAGCTCCAGGTGTCTCAGGTGTGAGAGGTTTGATCTCAGAACTGAAGTCAGAGCAGCACAGCCTTCATCTGAGACACCACAATAACGCAAGCTGCAGAGACACAATGACACACACTTCATCAACACAGTTTCATTTTGGTTTAAAACTTACTTTAAAGATGATGTGTGTGGGATTTTATCATTCAGAATGACATGAGGATTTAATATCATCTGTTTATTCTAATTAACAATACGCCTCGTTTATCAAGCTGGATATGAACAGGTTTGTGTGTAAATTGTTTGTATGAATGTTTACACGAGAAATTTTGTATTCACGAAAATCCCGTTAATTCGTATTCTACTCTTGCTCCAGAGTGTGTGTACATTTGTGCATAAGACGATGCCTTTATTTGTCACATCTACATTTTCTTTGCGTTGCCCAGTTTGTTAGGAAGTTGGGGTCAGAGCGCAGGGTCAGTCATGATACAGGGCCCCTGGAGCACAGAGGGTTAAGGGCCTTGCTAAAGAGCCCAACCTTCTGATCAGTAACCCATAGATTTAACTGTTGCACCAACACTCACCCAAACTAACTAATGAAAACCTTGACTTGATCAACTTCAAATCAGATCATTTGCATGGATTACTGCAATTTTATATCTGGAATATACTCTTGAGTTTAAATTGCTTATCTTTAACGTGTTTACAGCGTTTAGCAGAACCCTTTATCCAGAGTGACTTATAGAAGTGCTTTGGAGTTTCTAGCAAAAACACATCCTCATGCTGGTTCACTAGGTCAGGAACCAAGAGCACTATTATAAAAAGTTTTATAAAAAACCATTATAAAAAACTACTATAAAAAGGAAGTATGAGACTGATAAATTTACAGTGAAGTCCACTGGACTGCTTCTGTAAAGCAGATCTGGCAACCCTTTTCATAGAGGCTTGATTTTTATTTCAAAAGCAAATGGTTGAATTATTGAATTTTTGCCCTTTTAACGTCTATGACATTAACTTCTCATTTTAATTTACAGATTCTATATTTGACATCATTTCCACCATTTCCCTTCTGCTATTAAACCTGCAGCTGCCACACAGTGGATGTAGTTTGTGTCCCAGGTGCACTTTGTGTGATTACTTACAATGTTTTAGTCAATTTTACAGTAATTTTAGACACATTGCAGTTGCATCAAGTCAAGTTTTGTGCTGCAGCTTCTCACATACGTACATCTGACCCAAACACTCTGTGACAAATTATCAGTGTGCAGTGAAAAGAAACAATCTTCCTCCTCAGGACATTGATGATGAACCTAAAACCTCTGCTTCACTCTCACTATTAGAGAATGTGTCTTACTGAGGAGCAGGTCATGTGACTCTCAGAGAGATGATCTTACTTCAGGAACTCCAGTTTACAGTGAGGATTCTCCAGTAGAGCAGAGAGACACTTCACTCCTGAGTCTCCTAGTTTATTCTCGGACAGATCCAGGTCTCTCAGGTGTGAGGGGTTTGATCTCAGAGCTGAAGCCAGAGCAGCACAGTGTTCATCTGAGACACCACAACGAACCAACCTGCAGAGACACAATGACACACACTTCATCAACACTTTCCTTTTGGTTTAAAACTTACTTTAAAGATGATGTGTGTGGGATTTTATCATTCAGAATGACATGAGGATTTAATATCATCTGTTTATTCTAATTAACAATGTGCATCGTTTATCAAGCTGGATATGAACAGGTTTGTGTGTAAATTGTTTGTATGAGTGTTTACACAAGAAATTTTGTATTCACGAAAGTCCTGTTAATTCGTATTCTACTCTTGCTCCAGAGTGTGTGTACATTTATGCATAAGACGATGCCTTTATTTGTCACATCTACATTTTCTTTGCATTGCCCAGTTTGTTAGGAAGTTGGGGTCAGAGCGCAGGGTCAGCCATGATACAGCGCCCTGGAGCACAGAGGGTTAAGGGCCTTGCTAAAGAGCCCAACCTTCTGATCAGTAACCCATAGATTTAACTGTTGCACCAACACTCACCCAAACTAACTAATGAAAACCTTGACTTGGGGACTTCCGGGTTGGACATCGACAAGATGGCAGCATAGAGCTAGCGTTCCCGATTAGAATAGTTTTGAAAACTCCCTAAGATCATTAAACTAGCGATCTAAGTAATCTACATCATAAAAATAAAAGGGGAGTAGGATGGAAACTAGGTGCAAAACTAAGAAAATCACACAACCTATGGAGAAACAAGACGATGACTCTGCGCACTCTCTTCCTGGCTCACAAACAAGCGGCCATGAGGGAGACCAAGTGGATACCGCCAGCGAGATCGTCGACTTGAGCCTCATTCTTAGGGAATTAAGGGACTTTCGTCGGGATAACAAAACTCAACTCGAGGACATTAAAGCAGAAATTTCGAACACCAACGCTAGATTGGAGGAGGTAGAGGGCCGAGTCGTGACAGCGGAAGAGAGGATTCAAAACGCAGAAGAGGTACTCACAGGCTTGTTGAAGTTAGAATATACGGAGTTCCCGAAGGTGCCGAGAAGGACTTTCCGACAATGGCTCTATTTCTAGGAAAATTTCTGAGAGAAAATCTAAACCTATCGGAGGACACATCACTTCAAATTGAACGTGCTCATAGAGCGCTCGGCAGACAGCCACCGGCGGACGCACAACCACGATCAATCGTGGTTAAATTTCTAAGTTTCACGACCAAAGAACAGATACTTCGACAGGCCTGGCAGATGAGAGGATTCTCTTGGCAAGGAAAGCAGATCAGCTTCGATAACGATTACGCCCCCCAAGTGCTACAGATGAGAAGGGAGTACACAGAGATACGCAAGGTTCTGAAAGACGGAGAAGTGAAATTTAGAACATTGTACCCCGCTCGTTTGAAGGTGCTCTATGAGGATGGAGTGAAGATATACAACACGGTCGAGGAGGCAACGCAAGACATGTCAAAGAGAAGATTCCCGGTGCAGTCCATCAGCCACCCGAACACCCTCATGGAGCAGATTCAGCGAATGTCTTGGCAGAGAAGTGGCCAGAGCACGGGCAGACGCGATCCCCAACAGAGGAGAGGGCCAACATTCAAGGAGAAGCTGCAAACTTTCCGAAGAAAGCACAGGAGTATGCAATCTTCATAATTTATGCACGGTCCCGATTCTCTTCTTACCTTAACGGTAAAGCGGTGAAAACGGAGATTAGAAGGATTGTGCCATTTCGGACTGACGCTTTCGGGTCTGGCAAAGGTATTTGAGTTATTAAAAAAAAAAAAAGAGAGAGAGAGAGAGCGCGAGACGCAACGTCTTTATATATTTTGTTTGAACAACCTAGTTATCAGAGTGTAGTATTGAATAATCGGGACATGTTGTATGGATAGCTCAAAGGGTTCTTTCTTTGTTTAACTGCTATCCACAAGGGCCCCTTCAATAGACTCATAAAGAGGGGTTTTCCCTTGGAGCCTATAAGTGAAGGCTCGATTACAGTCGTGGTAATGACTTCAGTTATGGAAGTTCACTTCACGCTGTATATGTTAATCACCATTTTAAATTCGTTGATTGTTGATTTGTTTCAGTTTGTCCTGTTGAAGGGGATGCTATATGCTAAAACACTTTTGTTAGTATTTTATAATTTGACTGTAAAGTATGAAGATTGCTTCTTTTAATGTCAATGGCGTACTTAGTCCAGTTAAAAGAGGAAAGATTCTGTCCAAATTAAAGAAGGCTAGAGCAGAGGTGGTGTTTCTACAGGAAACTCATCTAAATGATGCAGAACATTCAAAACTAAACAAAATGGGTTTTAAGGAGGTACACTTTGCATCCTATAAATCTGTACATAAAAGAGGAGTGGCCATACTTATATCCAAAAAATTGAATTATGAACATATGTCAGAAATAAAAGACAAGGAAGGAAGATTTGTATTGATAACAGGAAGAATAGAGGGAACTTTAACAAGTTTTTTGAATGTCTATGCTCCCCCAGGTTCTGAGTGGAATTTCTACCGTGAAATATTTGATTTAATAGTTTCTAAAGTCCAGGGAATTTTATTATGTGGAGGTGATTTTAACATACGTCTAAACACTAAGGTGGACTGTTCTAGAAGCACTATGGAATTAAAGCCACTGATTAAAAAGGTTAATAGCTTGTTGAAAGAGATAGGTATCATAGATGTATGGAGAGAATTAAATCCCAGGGTTCGTGATTACACCCACTATTCTCATCCCCATACGACATACTCCAGAATAGATTACTTCTTTATTTTTAAAAAGGATCTGCATCTGGTTGATCACTGTGAATTGGGCACGATGGATATTTCTGATCATAGTCCTATTTATATGTCTGTGGGTCTGAATAAGAAACCTAATTCTACAGTTTGGAGAATGAATTCAGATATCTTAAACAATTCCCAAATCAAGCAAACTTTAGAAAATGAGATTAAATCTTATGTGGAGATAAACGATAACGAGGAGGTGACACCATCAACAGTCTGGGATGCACTAAAGGCAGTAGTAAGAGGTAAAATTATATCCATTACATCTAATTTAAAGAAACTTAGAAGGCAGAAAATACAAGACCTTGAAATTAAACTTAAAAGACTACAGAACGAACACAGGGCTACAATGAATCATAAGGTGAAGCAAGATATTAAAAAAACAGTTAAAGAAATAGATGAAATATATTCTAAAGAATTACAAAAGAAACTTCTGTTCTTAAAACAAAGATACTATGAAATAGGGGGGAAATCATTAAAATTGTTATCCTACAGATTAAGGAAACAACAAGCAGATAGAGCTATCAGTAAAATCAGAAATACTCAAACTGGGGAGATACATTGTAAATTAGAGCAAATACAACAGAGTTTGGAAAAATTTTATAAAGTTTTGTATTCACAACCTAAAATTAATAATGATCTGCAGATAGATTCATTTTTAGCCTCATTAGAATTACCCACAGTGTCAGAGGAACAAAATAAATCTTTATTAGCGGAAATTACAATGGAGGAGTTAAAAGTAGCTGTGGCAAGACTAAAGACAGGCAAATCACCAGGAGCGGATGGCTACCCTGCGGAATGGTACAAATCCATGTTTGATCATTTGGCCCCAACTTTATTAAAGGCTTACAATTGGGTAGTACAAAAAAGGGAAATCTTACCTTCCTGGAGAGAAGCGATTATCTCGGTCATTTTAAAGGAGGGAAAAGATAAGTTAGAATGTGGTAACTATCGGCCAATTAGTGTTCTAAATGTTGACTATAAGTTGTTTACCTCCCTTTTAGCACGAAGATTAGAAAAGATTCTCCCAGACCTCATTAATTTAGATCAAACAGGCTTTATTTGTCAAAGGCAAGCATCAGACAACATCAGAAGAACTTTACATATTCTTAGTTTCATTTCAAATCATAGTGTGGAAGCTGCACTATTGAGTTTAGATGCAGAGAAAGCCTTTGACTCCGTGAGATGGGAGTTTTCTATACAAGGTATTAGCAAAATTTGGATTTCACAAGAACTTTACTGGAATAATTACAACATTATATGATAAGCCTTATGCAAGGATTAAAATTAATGGAGGTTTATCAGATCCATTTAAATTAGAGCGGGGTACAAGACAGGAGTGCCCCATTTCACCACTTCTTTTGGCCTTATTTATTGAACCATTGAGCCAATGGATTAGGCAAAACCATTCAATTAAAGGGATGGAGATGGGGTCCGGAGAGCATAAATTAGCCCTCTTTGCCGACGATATATTGATATATATGTGCCAACCTACAAAGTCACTTCCTATACTATTTAACTTCCTTGAGGGGTATGAGGCCATATCTGGTTACAAACTGAACGTCTCAAAAACCCAAGTATTAACATTTAATTATGATCCACCTAGACAAATTAAAGAGAAATATAATTTAAAATGGGATACAAGATCAATTAATTATTTAGGAGTAAATCTGTCTGGAGACCATTCAAAACTATTTGATTTAAATTATGGTCCCTTGAATAAAAAAATAAAATCTGACTTATTACGTTGGAATCTTATTCCTTTGTTTAGTCTAAGTTCCAAAGCTGATTCAGTGCGGATGATCATTCTACCAAAACTATTATACTTATATCAGACACTTCCAGTAGAAATTTCGAATCAACAGTTTACAGAATGGAATAAATTAATATCTAGATTTTTATGGCAGGGTAAAAAACCCAGAATAAGATTTAAAACATTATTATTAAGTAAAGAAAAAGGCGGGTTAGGCCTCCCATGCTTACAACAATACTATTACGCAGCCCAATTAAGGCCATTGGTCTGCTGGAGTAGTCCACTATATTCAGCAAGATGGATTGAAATAGAAAGAGGGATGATGGAAGAGTTTCCGTTATCTGCCCTTATTGCTGATAACAAACTAAGAAGTAGAATGATTAAGGAAACAAACCCATGGATCAATTTATTATTTAAAATTTGGCATCAAGTAAAGAAAACGGGTGGTTTGGAAGATGCATCAACAATATTAAGATGGTGTGCCTTTGATACTGAGTTTGTCCCAAACAGAATAGATGACCGATTTCGAATCTGGGCTAAGCTAGGAATTTGAAATTATTACACTTTTTTCAACAAGGGCAAAATCCAAAGCTTTGAATCGATAAAGGGAAAATATGGGCTTAATCGAAGTGACTTCTATAGATATCTTCAAGTAAGGCACTATATTGAATGTAATATCAAACCAGAAATATTGAAAATCGCTGAGACAGGGATAATAAAAGTGTTCCTGTCAGTATGTAAGGATCAATTATGTAATAAGATTATCTCAAAATTATATAACGGATTTCTCCAAACTGTACCCGAAAACACATTTTATGTTAGAGACAAATGGAAAATAGAAGGGAATTTTAATGTCTCAGATGAGGATTGGGGAAAAATTTGTAAAACACAATGGAAATCTACAAGCTCAGCCATGTGGAGAGAATATTGTTGGAAGAATGTTATTAGGTTTTTTATTACACCATCACAGAAAAAACACCAAGGGAAGGATACTAGCTGCAGGAGATTATGTGGGGTAAAGGAAGCTAACCATTACCATATTTTTTGGGGGTGTCAGAAACTAACCCCATATTGGCGAGAGATTAAAAGGAATTTGGAAGCGGTTTTTGAAGTAGAGATTGTTTTTAATTGTGAATCTCTATATTTTGGTAATATAAACTTAGATGGGTGGAACAATAAGGATAAGAAATTGTTGTTAATTCTTCTGGCAGCTAGTAAAAAAGTAATTACTAAAAAATGGCTGAAGCCAGAGTCCCCCACAGTTGAAGAATGGATTGATACAATACACATTATATACGTGATGGAAAAACTATCTTTTTCTTTAAGAACTCAGATAGAAGATTTTTTTCTAATTTGGAATAAATGGATAGATTATATTAAACCGGTACGCCCAGATTTTTCTTGAATGGTAACTGTTCTTTTAAGGCATCTTTTCGTATGTATTGTAAGCAATAGCTCCCCATGTTCTTTTGTATATAGTTGTTGTTAAGAGGAAGAAAATATAATGCGTATGTAACATATGAGAAATTTGTTTTCAAGATTGAGGGCATATATACTCTGTATATGCATACTTGATGTGTATGTATGTGTTTATTTATTTATTTTCTTATCTCTTTCTGAGAAATTATGTATGCCCTGATCTCTGTATGTATTTTCCCTCTGAAAAGGGAAAAAAGAAAAAAAAAAAAAAAAAAAAAAAAAAAAAAAAAAAAAAAAAAAAAGAAAACCTTGACTTGATCAACTTCAAATCATATCATTTGCATGGATTACTGCAAGTTTATATCTGGAATATACTCTTGAGTTTAAATTACTTATCTTTAACGTGTTTACAGCGTTTATCAGAACCCTTTATCCAGAGTGACTTATAGAAGTGCTTTGGAGTTTCTATTAAAAACACATCCTCATGCTGGTTCACTAGGTCAGGAACCAAGAGAACTACTGAGAAAATTTGTGAAAACCAGTGGTTTTATATTATTGGCATTTATAAAAAAATATTAAAAAGCATGCCAATCCAAACCCATAAATTAAAACAAATAAAACTAATCATTCAAGTGAGTACAAAGAAAATCAGTCTTTCAGAGACTTTTGTAAATCCAGCAGAAAATTGGAGTTTGGTTTGGCTCACACAAACACTTACACACTGCTGTACTAAAAGATCGATAAATCACACCCAAAGTCATTAAAATAATACTTTGAGCATCGATAGGAGTGAAAACAACTGGAGTGGTTAGCGAACAACTGTGAAAGATGGCAGAAGGTCGTCAGTGGCCTCTGTTCCCCAGAGGGAAAAAAAGGAAGTATGAGACTGATAAATTTACAGTGAAGTCCACGGGGCTGCTTCTGTAAAGCAGATCTGGCAACCCTTTTCATAAAAAAAAAAAAAGTCAAAAGAGACCAGAACAGTACAATATATACAGTCAGAACCCCAACATGACCCATCCCTCTACCCATCAGACATACATATGAATTACATTAAACAAAGACAAGAAGCAAAGAGAAATAAACAAATAAATAAAAAGAAATAAACAGAAGGAGTAATTCCAATAATAACAATCAACATTAATATGCACAACGAGAATGCAGATAATTAAGCACAAAAAAAAAAGAAAAGAAAAAAAAAACTATACTTTTTTTGGGACTGTATTCTCTATTTCATATTTTTTCAACAAATGACAAGAAGGGTTGCTAGATTGCATAAAATCTCTGGGTAGACCCCTGGAGAGAGTATCTTATTTTTTCTAGTTTAAGATATTGCATGATCTCTCTAATCCAACGAAAGAAAGTCAGAGGAAGGGGGTCTTTCCATTTAAACAGTATTAATCTTCTGGCAAGTAGTGTACAAAAGGCCAACAATTTACTGTTCTAACTGCTTAGGTGCATGTTTTGTGCAGTGACACCAAATAGAGCTATAAAAGGAGATGGAGCTATTGGCATTCCTATTATTTCTGAAAATGCATCAAAAATTCACTTCCA
>CM040482.1:2646101-2662519 GCA_022758105.1 Pangasianodon gigas | reverse complement strand
GATTGATGTTTATACATTGGACCTCTCTGTGACATTGTATAAATTTATTAAAATACTTAAATCACAATTACAAGAGTAGCCTTTTGTGCAGTGCATACACTTTATTTAAAAATGTTTTAAATGGGCTTTCAACGCATTTATCATATGTTTTATTACTTTCTGAAAGCAGTAATGAAGTGAATTGCAAGCATGAAGAAGTCCACTTAAAAATTACTCCAAAATTGAACTTAAAGTATACTACACCTTCAGGTTATTTAATAATGTACTTTGAAAGTATACTTTCAATGAATTGTTACAATGGTCATTTTCAGCGCACAGTTCAAAATAATACTAAAATATATTTACATAAAGTGCAAATAAATACAATTTAAAAAAAATAAACAAAACTTTCAATTCAAGTATATTTTTGTAAAATATATTTTTAGAAAATATACTAAATTACAATTATTTTAAAGTGTGTTAAAAGTTGGTAAAAATAGGTAAAAGCATGGTGGTAATACACTTTTTATATATTTAAAGTTAGTACAATTTTTTGTTAGTATATTTGCAATGTACTATTGAAACAGGAAATATATTACAAATACAATAAATTATACTTTTTTTCACTAGGGTGGACTTTATTATTATTATTTTTTTAATAAAAAAAAGCTTTTGTTATTGCTTTTGCAAAAACTGTTGTGTGTGTGTGTGTGTGTGTGTGTGTGTGTGTTTCTCTCCCAATCTCTTACAACTGAAATACCAAGAAATAACGAAATTATATCGCCCAAATAAGCTCATATATCTTTTGTTAGACAAATTTATTTTTAATAACTGTTACAGAAATTAATTTTATTGCTACAAAATTAATGATAAATACATAAACTAATTTTATACAACAAAAATAATTACACTGTGTTTATATATTTATTTCTTCAAAATGTATTTGATACAATTGTGCAAAATATTACAAGTAGTGTATACTTAAGTACTAGAGATGGCACTGATCCCATATCGGGTATGATCAGCTGATACCATCAAAAAACAGGGATCAGATATCAGAGAAAATAAAGAACATAGGTCTGATCCTGTAACAAAAGATCTCAATTATATTAAACACCAGCCAAAGGACAAAGTGATAAACGTGACTTGTAGCGAGTCTCCTAGGAGCTTCCTCACATAAACTCCTCAGATGCCAATTCCTGTGAGAATCCCACCAATGTCTTGAAACTGCTCCTGTCCATTTCAGCTCCATCTTCCACTGACTGGGTTCAGTTCCAATTCGTGTGGTTTTTCACCTGCTCTTCCAAATTATTCCCTCAGGTTTTCTCTGGGATTGAGGAAATTTTGTCCAGGGATCACAGGTCATTCTACACTCAGTGTAGAATTGTGTGTAGTCTAATCAAATCTAAAAGACAAATATCTGAATTAATAACCAAAAACTAGACTGTGGTACTTCATGATCAACAGCATGTAATCATCATTGCTGCAAGGAAAACATTATTATCTCCTGTTTATAATTTGTCGTCCAACATTTCTTCATTCTTATATAATATCTTTGTTAGAACATTTAGCTAGAACAAATGAGAACTTTCACAAGATTTAACAGGAAAGTGAGCAGATATTTACCATCACGTCACTGCTCTTATACAATCATAGACTGCTTTTTTTAAAATAATGATCACTGCTGTGTGTTTGATCTCTCGGTCTACATGTGTATTTAAGTGCAGACTTTAAGAAAAAGCTGAGGAGAATTTTACAGGAATGACAGAAGACACGGTGTGGAGGTGGAGTGCTGGAAGGAGTGTCAGAGCGAGTAAAGTAGCTGCTTACAGTAAATAAAATATTTGTAGCAGTGTGGCATAAAAGATGATCATTTTAATTTGCATTTATGAGAGTTGAGAAGAAAGTCTGCTGCTTATCAGAAACAGGGAAAAGCCGAGATCATCTTATTCAGACAAAAGCAGCAGTATGAATTCAGAGACAGCAGGGTGTCACAAGGAGACGAGGTGTTCATTTACAGTCACTCTCATACACTCAGTTGGGACATTTTGTAGACTCTGTCTGACTCCCTGTGTTCTGCTTTCATATGAATTTTAAATCAACACCAAACAGCATTAAACCTAACTGTTAGAAAAAGTCTGATTACATAGAAAATAGTGAAATTTTACACCAGTAATCTTATATTTACTGGAACTAAAAAGAAATGTACAAACTAATGCTAATGTACAAAATAATGCTAATCAGTCTTTTAATTCATTTCAGACTTTACCTAAAAATGATCATTACTCACCTCAGTGTCTGTAGTTTGTAATATTCATCATTCTTCAGAGCAGAGAGACACTTCACTCCTGAGTCTCCTATTTTATTCCCATACAGATCCAGGTCTCTCAGGTGTGAGGGGTTTGTTCTCAGAGCTGAAGCCAGAGCAGCACAGCCTTCATCTGAGACACCACAATAACGCAACCTGCAGAGACACAATGACAAACGCAGTGACAAAAGTGAACATCAAGACATACTTTGTCTGTGTTGAAATGAGAGCTGTGTGTGTGTGTGTGTGTGTGTGAGTGAGAGAGAGAGAGAGAGAGAGAGAGAGAGAGAGAGAGAGAGAGAGAGACAGACTGTGAATGTTTAAATGGTTTATTCAGTACTGACAAGAACAAGTCTGTTTTATTTATGGAGAATGTGTTTGTCTATTATTATACACACACATTATATTGACTTGGAAGAACATTAGACCATGTTCTGTCATTTACAAAGTGATTACAGTAGTGACCATGCACTGTGATCTCCTCTCATACACACACCTATTGATCCTGTTCTCTACTTTAACTCTGTGTTACTATATGAATGTATTTGAGGCAGTGAGTTTAACTCAAAGACATTCTGTATTTATGATGTGTAATAATACAAGACCATTTTAGGACCTTAGTGAAAGGACTATTAAGAAAAACCGCATGGGCCTAATACTGCTTGTCCATTCGGCTGCATCTTTAATGTAGATCTGGCAATGCTGTTCATAGCAGCTAGACACAGACATACTGGAAGTATACTCACTAATTGTACAAAATTTAAACTTGGCAGATCACAGAGAATGCACTTGCTTTGTGTCTAAGGTGCATTTTTTGTGATTAGTTACAATGTTTTAGTAAATTTTACAGTAATTTAAGACACACTGCAGTTGCGTCAAGTCACATTTTGTGCTGCAGCTTCTCACATACGTACATCTGACCCAAAGACTCTGGGACAAATCATCAGTGTGCAGTGAAAAGAAACAATCTTCCTCCTCAGGACATTGATGATGAACCTAAAACCTCTGCTTCACTCTCACTATTAGAGAATGTGTCTTACTGAGGAGCAGGTCATGTGACTCTCAGAGAGATGATCTTACCTCAGTGTCTCCAGTTTACAGTGAGGATTCTCCAGTACAGCAGAGACACACTTCACTCCTGAGTCTCCTAGATTGTTCCCAGACAGATCCAGTTCTCTCAGGTGTGAGGGGTTTGATCTCAGAGCTGAAGTCAGAGCAGCACAGCCTTCATCTGAGACACCAGAATCGCACAACCTGCAGAGACACAATAGCACACTCTTCACTCTATTAGTTCATAGTGAGTATAGCCTTATATACATAGCCATCTGTGTAAATGTGAAAAGTGTCAGGGCAAACACTGGAGCATTAACTGCATAAAGTACAAAGTGAATATCAAATACTGACTAATTGTACAAAATTTCAAGAATGTCACTGCTGCATTTAAACCGTGCAGCTCACACAGAATGCATTTAGTTTGTGTCTAAGGTGCATTTTTTGTGATTAGTTACAATGTTTTAGTATATTTCACAGTAATTTTAGACACACTGCAGTCGTTTCAAGTCACATTTTGCGCTGGAGCTTCTCACATACGTACATCTGACCCAAAGACTCTGTGGCGAATCATCAATGTGTAGACAAAAGAAACTTCCTCCTCAGGACATTGATGATGTACCTAAAACCTCCGCTTTAGTCCAGTCTCACTATTGTCACTATTGTCTCACTATTGCTGGTCATGTGACTCTCAGAGAGATGATCTTACCTCAGTGTCTCCAGTTTATAGTGAAGATTCTCCTGTACATCAGAGAGACACTTCACTCCTGAGTCTCCCAGATTATTCCCAGACAGATCCAGTACTCTCAGGTGTGAGGGGTTTGATGTCAGCGCTGAAGTCAGAAAAGCACAGCCTTCATCTGAGACACCACAATAACGCAACCTGCAGAGACACACAATGAAATACACTTCACTCTATCAGTTTATGAACATCAAGACATACTTTATGTATCTTGAAATGAGTGGTGTGTGTGTTTGTAGAAGAATGTATGTTTAGTGTGAGAGAGAGATAGATAGACAGAGTCTCCTCTGAAACTATTGGAACGGCAAGACCAATTCATTTGTTTGTGCTCTACACCAAAGACATTTGGGTTTTAGATCAAAAGATGGATATGAGACAAGAGTTTAGGATTTCAGTTTTTATTTGCTGGTATGTACATCCAGATGTGTTAAACAAACTTAAAACATAGAACCTTCTGTATCAGACCACCCAACTTTTAGACAAGCAAAGGTATAGGAACAGATAAGTCTTGAAGTAAATTAAAGTAAATAACACTTAATATTTGGTTGCCTCTCCCTTGCTTGGGTAGCAGCACTACTCAAATGTAGTATAAAAACTATTAGAACCACTCACATCAAGACCTAGGCTCTAGCAGGCAGCAAGTTTAACCCACAATGACAATCCTATTATTAAAGTAACCAAATGTACAAATTTTATTGCACAGTTACTCTTTAGCACTTGAAAAGTGCAATTTAGTAGAGTCAAATAAAAATGCAATTTACAATTTAATAACAGTCAATAAAACAAAATAAAATTGGGCACCCTCAAAAAAGAAAGAAATAGAAAAGAGTGCGTCCTACTACCCGGGTAGACAATATAATCAAATTTGCTTATCTGATCCTTTTGAGTTGAATCAGTTAAAGTTCAGCTGCTCCACGGAAGAACAGCCGACATCCACGGAAATGCCAGCAAGCTGAAGTAGCTTGAAATGTTCCTTCCTCTGAGTGCCACTGGGACAGGATTGCCATCTTCACCTCAACAACATTGTGGTGACAACAGAAGATGGAAAAATCCAATCTGCACATACACCAGTGTAATAAGTTTCAACCACTAAATGTTCACAATATAGTAAGAGACCTCTTTCAAACATATTTACATCAATTAAGATGATTTTCATTCTGTTATACTATGAATAGTGTTCATAGAAAATATTTATTACACATTAAACACATAGCATGTTCTGTTACATGAAACTCGAATTTTACATACACAAATACTCAAACTCATTTTTTTATGAAGAAACTCACGAATAAAGCAATTTAAACGTGAAGTGTATGATATTCTGTTCGCTTAACTAAGCAGAAACCTTTAGTAAAAGAATTGAATGGTGCAATTCCATGACAATGTACCACGGTACTCACAATGCACATTTCAAGAAAAAAATTACGTACCGAGATATCACTGATCATCACTCTGACTGGTTTTAAGAGTAAATCGTGTAATGATTTTAACCATATATTATGAATTAAAACATGAATCATGAATTAAAACAGAAATAAATCTTAAAATTGCAACTCACCAGAGCTCGCAACAATAGTGGACAAAAGAAAGGAAAAGCTTGGCTGTTTAGGTGCACATCATCTAATAACTTTAGAATACAACATATATCAGATGGACTGCACAGAAAACACAATATTTTACAAAATAACTGATGAAAATCAACCTTTTCACAAGAGAATTCCGAGAACAGCAACTTCCCCGTAACACCTGCTTTTGTCCTAATGAAGCTGTATGCTTGTGCCCCCTACAGGCTGCAAGGAGAAGCACACCCAAATCTTAAATTAACCCTTTCCTGTTACCCTCTGAATCATGAGTCCCTTTAGGAGTTAAAGGTAACTTAAATGGGTAAGAATGAACTATTCCCATAATTGATTAATTGATCAAGGTTTGTAGTGAAACTTCCTAGGATAGCTTGAGCAAAAGAAATCAGTGGCTTCCCCAACTGAAAGTAATGGAAATGGCCTGGCGGGTGCCGTGACCTCTCAGATTTGCGTACTCAATTTTCACCATTATTGTCTGTAGCTACTTCATTGTGGTCACTTTGACACTCAGGAACACTAGAATTTCCAGCAGTTCCCTCTTCATCATTTGGCACATCACCTTCAACAGGATTGCCTCTTGGATGATAAGGGCTAGACCATACTTCCTTGATCCCAGCAACCGCAAAGAGCTCCTTGATGACACAAGATGACGCAACTTGGCACATCAGTTTGAGACTAGGAGAGTTAGAACTGACATCCTGGGGTGAGGTTTCAGATGCATTTAACAGCTGTACTACATAATGGATGGTAGGATCAGATTGTTGTTTCTCGATCAGCTCCTCAGTGCTGTAGGTTGGTACAGTTGCATGTCCATCCTGTATTTCTTGTTCAAAGACATCTGAGACAGCGTCAGCACTAAGAAAAAGACTCAGCTGTGGTCATTGAAGGTAAGTCGTCATGATCTATCAGATGTTGGCAGCATGCAGCCTTAACAACATTAGCAGCGAAACGTTTAGGAGATGATAAGTGATGTGAATTTCTTTACCCTTTCAGTTTCTTGAAGTGACTCAGGATCATCAAACAGTGAACCATGTGGGCACCTAGAGAGACCATCTGCATCCTGGTTGCACTTTCTAGCCCTGTACACGATGCTGAAGTTTGTAGAGAGCTGGCCGTGTCAACCTTTGCCGACGTAAGTATATACATTAATGGATTATCATCTGTGACGACAGTGAAGACGTTCCCATACAAATAATCCTGCAACTTATCTACAATGGCCCACTTTAGAGCTAAAAACTTTAATTTGTGTGCCAGGTATCTTGCTTCACTTTTTGATAATCCCCTATTCGCATAAGCGATGACCCTGGCTTGACCATCTTATAGAGCAAATATAGCGCAGCTCCAAGACCAGTGGTGCTGGCATCAGTGTGGAGTTCATAGGGTAACTTTGGTTTGGCAAAACCAAGGATTGGAGAGGAGGTAAGTTTCTCTATGATACAGTCAAAAGCTTTTTGACAAGCAGGGGACCATCAGTCGGCAAAAGGCTCTCTAGGATTTAAATATGTCACACTCTTCTCGGTGGACTTGTGCACCTTTCTGGATGGCGGATATCCAGCAGTGAGGTCATTTAAGGGTTTGACTACTTTGGAATAGTCTTTTACAAAACAGCAAATAGCCTGAGAATCCCAGGAAGGAACAAAGCCCCTTCAGATTTCGAGGTATGGGCCACGTTTTGAGTGCACAAACTTTCTCAGGGTCCATTTCAACTCCGTCCTTGGACACAATATGGCCTCAATAGCATACTCGGGTCTGGAAAAATTTACACTTGTCAGGAGACAACTTGAGACCATTCTCACGTAAACGCTGGAGTACATGTAGAAGCTTAGCTTCCTGTTCCTCCAAGGAATTTGGAACACTATGGAACTTCCTAGGATAGCTTGAGCAAAAGAAGTCAGTGGCTTCCCCAACTGAAAGTAATGGAAATGGCCATTATTGTCTGTAGCTACTTCATTGTGGTCACTTTGACACTCAAATTTGGAACACTATGAGATCATCTAAGTACACTAACACCTCCCTCAGGTTCATATTCTCCCTCCTCCCTCCCTCAGGTTCATATTTTTCATATTCCCATATACTTCTTCAATAACCTTTGGAAGATGCTAGGAGGATTCGTAATACCCTGCGGCATACATGGGAACTCCCAAAAACTAAGGGGTCATTCAAAGGCTTTCTTTGGTTTGTCACTCTCTGCCATCTTGATTTGATAGTATTCTGACTTCAAGTCCATTACAGAGAACCAGAAAGTGCTGAAAATGCTTCCTCGAGATTTGGAAGAGCATAAGCATCTTTGTCTGCAAATTGTTTGCAGTAATCGACACACAGTCGAACACTGCCATTCCTCTTCCTTACCACCACAATTGGGGATGAGAATGGGGATACAGACTCCCTAACTATACCTGCTTCAAGCAAATTTTGAAGATGTTTCTTTACAGCTTCAAGGTCGTGTGGGTGTATTGGTCTGGACTTTTGCTTGAATGGAGTGTCATCTTTCAACTTAATGTGATGTTTACTTTAGTGCCATGGCCAAAAACCAAATCATGATGGGCAAAAACATCACTATAGTCAACGAGTTTCTCTGTGATCCGACTTTTAATGCCTCAGGAAGAAGTGAGTCACAAAAGTCAAACTTTAGTTTGGTACTGACTTGGCTTGGCTGTACAGAGGGAGTATTACTACATGGTCATTTTCATTTCGGCCAACCAGTAGTTTATAGGGAGGTTGTCTAGGTAGTGTAACAAGAAACAATCCACAAAAAGTCCTCCAAATAAGACTGAATTGGTAGGTTGCTCCAATAATGCCTGATCTTGACTAGGAACGGCATTCACACTTAGACAACCTTCAAGAGGAACCTTCTGGCCTGCTGGTATGATCTTTTGAGTTTTGCCTTTTAGCATCATCGAGCCAATTCTTTCAGTCTCAATTTGTCTGTGTCTCACTTTAAGCACTTTAAGAATTTGGTCACAGACAAATGGCTTAGAGTATTTGGCAGATTTTGCATGGGCACTGTACTCACTATAAACACATCAAGCAGGTTTGTGTCTATTAAAATGGGGACATCACTGTTTGAGCTACTATCAGGAGCAACTAAAGCTAAAGACGTAACTTCAGGTTCGCTCGGCACAAATTCTTTAGGAAAGACCATGCTAACTTTCACATAACCCAGATATGGGACCTGCTAGCCATTAGCACCCCTTACTTCGAGAAGATTTCCAATCAGTTGAATGGGATGCTTGGACAGGTTTTCATTGTACAATGATTCAGATATGGTGGTCACCTGTGAACCATCTTGGTTTTCCCAGAAATAGCAATTATGGCACTTTTCATGCACTAGCCTTATAACTGTTTGGGCTTTTTTACTTTGTAAACAGATGCTAATTTTGCAGTTAACTCTGGGACATACCTGAGGTTTCTTTTCTGTTTGTCCCCCAACCGAAACGGAATTCAGTTTAAAGAGGGATTTTCAGACTCACTGTTAGCTTCTTCCCAAAGCTGCAACTTTTCTTTGAGCTCACTGCAGCAAGATGGAGGGATGTGCCCATCTTCACCACAGTGGAAACAGTACCATGGTGTGGGCTTCTTATTAGCTTTTCCTGCATATGGTTGTGCAGGCCTCTCCAACATCTGTTTAGCCCTAGTTTCCTTGGGCTTAGTTGCACTTAGAGTTCAACAGCTTCTCACATATGTACATCTGACCCACAGACTCTGTGACAAATCATCAGCGTGCAGTGAAAAGAAACAATCTTCCTCCTCAGGACATTGATGATGAACCTGAAACCTCTGCTTCACTCTCACTATTAGAGAATATTTCTCACTATTATTGTGTCTTACTGAGGAGCAGGTCATGTGGCTCTCAGACAGATGATCTTACCCCAGTATCTCCAGTTTACAGTGAGGACTCTCCAGTACTGCAGAGAGACACTTCACTCCTGAGTCTCCTAATTTATTCCCAGACAGATCCAGTTCCCTCAGGTGTGAGGGGTTTGATCTCAGAGCTGAAGTCAGAGCAGCACAGCCTTCATCTGAGACACCACAATCACACAACCTGCAAAGACATAATGACACACTCTTCACTCAGTTCTCAATCATTTTATGAACATCAAGACATACTTTGTGTGTCTTAAAATGAGTGGTATGTGTGTGTATGTGTACAAGAATATATGATTAGTGTAAGAGATAGATAGATCATTTCATTAATCCCAGTAGAAAATTCACAGATTACAGTAGCAATCCAAAAAGTAGATAATGTAAGCAAGGGTATTCAGATAAACATGTTCCGTAAAAAAAAAAAATATATATATATATATATAACATACAGTAGTATTGGATATATAGAATGAGTATAGCCTTATATGCATAGTCTTCTGTGTAAATGTGAAAAATATCAGTGCAGATACTGGAGTATTAACAGTATAAAGTACAAAGTGAGTATACTCAACAGAGTGACAAGACTTGTCCAGATATACAGTGCAATAATATTATGAGTAGCATCAGTGCAGTAAACAGAATGCGACCAAGTGCAAAAATGTAACATACTCTATGTCCAGTAAGCTTATTCTTGGAATAGGCTGTAATGCACAATAGTGCCCCAGCACAGTGATGAACTGTTGTACAGGGTGATCATTCTTGGTAAGAACAACCTCCTGCCCCTTTCCTTGCTACAGCAGAGCTGAATCAGTCTATTACTGTAGGAGCTCTGCTGTTTGACCAGTGGGGCATAGACGAAATGTGAAACACTGTCCGGGATGGATAAAAGTTGCCTTAGTGTCCTCCTTTCTCAAAACTGTCCTGGGATGCAGCCTTCTTTATCATTTTGTTAAGCTTCCTTGCTTCTCCAGCTCTAATGCTGCTTCCCAGCATACTGCTGCAAAAAGAAGACAGCACTTGCAACAACAGGCTGGTAGAGTATCTCCAACATTTTCCAGACAGCATTAAATTACCAGAACTTCCTCAGATAATAGACTCGGCTCATCCCCTTCCTGCACAAAGCCTCCATGTTGAACTTCCACTCCAGCCTGTTGTCGGGTGGACATGAAAGTATTTGTAAGTGTCAACAAACTCTTGTCCCATGATGTTCATTGGTCTGGATGTGGTCCTTTTCCTCCTGAAGTCAACCGTGAGCTCCTCGGTCTTGGCCACATTGAGGAGTAGATGGTTCCTCCCACACCATGGGTTTAATACTGCTTGTCCATTTGGCTGCTTCTGTAATGCAGGTCTGAACTCTGTTCATAGCAGCTAGACACACACGTACTGAAAGAATACTCACTAACAACATTCTGACTGCTGCATTTAAACCCAGCAGCTCACACAGAATGCATTTAGTTTGTGTCCCAGGTGCATTTTGTGTGATTAGTTACCAGGGTTTTCCCTACCAGAGAAAGGCTTAGGTGCAGCACCTAAGTGTTTTTGAGGAGCACCTTAAGCTGAATGAATGTAAAAAGGCATTTAGGAGAATGAATGAAAAACAATGGTGAGATTTCTATGCACTGACATAAAAACAGAGAGGTGGCTTGATCTCAAACGGAAAGGTAAGTGGGCAACAGGAATGAGCTACCAATCAACAATCAGTGTTTGCATGAACGTTTGTGTGATCAGTGTGTGAAAGATGCTCATCACCAAGCTAATCAAACAGCGGACTGGATATTTCTCTGTACCGTCAACTCGGGATGGTAGTTACAACCATCGACTCGGATAAGCAAGTTGCAAGCCATTGATAAGGTAAGCGTCAACGAATAAATGAAGTATAATATTTTTTTGTTAGAGAGTAATTCTTGTGGATGTAAACAATAGCGATAGCAGGTAGAGGAAAGTTATAACTAATGTACCGTCCCCGGAACCCAGACAGTACCTAAGCCCTCTGATGATGAACCTAAACCTCTGCTTCACTCTCACTATTAGAGAATGTGTCTTACTGAGGAGCAGGTCATGTGACTCTCAGACAGATGATCTTACCTCAGTGTCCCCAGTATACAGTGAGGATTCTCCAGTCCAGCAGAGAGACACTTCACTCCTGAGTCTCCTACATTATTCCCATACAGATCCAGTTCTCTCAGGTGAGAGGGGTTTGATTTCAGAGCTGAAGCCAGAGCTGCACAACCTTCGCCTCTTACACCACAATAACACAACCTGCAGAGACATAATGACACACCCTTCATCAACACATTTCCATTTTGGTTTAAAACTTACTTTAAAGATGTGTGTGTGAGATAATCATTCAGAATGACATGAGGATTTAATATCATCTGTTCATTGTAATTAACAATGAGCCTCATTTATCAAGCTAGATATGAACAGGTTTGTGCGTAAATAGTTTGTATGAGTGTTTACACAAGAAATTTCGTATTCACAAAAATCCTGTTAATTCATATTCTACTCGTGCTCCTGACTGCGTGTACAATTATGCATAAGAATACGCTTTTATTTGTCACATCTACATTTTCTTTGCGTTGCCCAGCTGGTTAGGAAGTTGGGGTCAGAGCGCAGGGTCAGCCATGATACAGCGCCCCTGGAGCACAGAGGGTTAAGGGCCTTGCTAAAGGGCGCAACCTTCTGATCAGTAACGCATAGATTTAACCATTGAGCCACCACTGCCCCAGACTAACTAATGTAAATTTTGACTTGATCAAATCATATAATTTGCATGGATTACTGCAATTTTATATCTGGGTGCACTCCCAGTGATGGTCCCAAGCCGGGATAACATTGGGGAGGGTTCCCTCAGGAAGGGCATCTGGCATAAAAACTGTGCCAAATCAAATATGTGGACCAATGATCCGCTGTGGCGACCCCTAAGAGAAGCAGCCGAAAGAACAACAACAACAGCAACTGCAAGTTTATACCTGGAATATACTGTTGAGTTTAAATTGCTTATCTTTAACGTGTTTACAGCGTTTAGCAGAACCCTTTATCCAGAGTGACTTATAGAAGTGCTTTGGAGTTTCTATCAAAAACACATCCTCATGCTGGTTCACTAGGTCAGGAACCAAGAGCACTATTGACAACATTTGTGAAAACCAGTGGTTTTATATTATTGGCATTTATAAAAAAAAAATATAAAAAAGTGAGCCAATACAAACCCATGAATTAAAACACACAAAACTAATCATTCAAGTGAGTACAAAGAAAATCAGCCTTTCAGAGACTTTTGTAAATCCAGCAGAAAATTAGAGTTCGGTTTGGCTCACACAAACACTTACACACTGCTGTACTAAAAGATCGATAAATCACACCCAAAGTTATTAAAATAATACTTTGGGCATCGACAGGAGTGAAAACAACTGGAGTGGTTAGCGAACAACTGTGAAAGATGGCGGAAGGTCGTCAGTGGCCTCTGTTCCCCAGAGGGAAAAAAGGAAGTATTATTGAAAAAAGGAAAAAAGGAAGACTGATAAATTTACAGTGAAGTCCACTGGGCTGCTTCTGTAAAGCAGATCTGGCAACCCTTTTCATAGCAGCTTGATTTTTATTTAAAAATCAAATGCTTGATTTATTTTATTTTTGACCTTCTATGACATTAACTTCTCATTTTAATTTACAAATTCTATATTTGAGATCATTTCCACCAAATCCCTGCTGATTTTAAACCCTGCAGCTGCCACACAGTGGATGTAGTTTGTGTCCCAGGTGCACTTTGTGTCATTAGTTACAATGATTTAGTAAATTTTACAGTAATGTTAGACATATTGCAGTCACATCAAGTCACGTTTTGTGCTGCAGCTTCTCACATACGTACATCTGACCCAAAGACTCTGGGACAAATCATCAGTGTGCAGTGAAAAGAAACAATCTTCCTCCTCAGGACATTGATGATGAACCTGAAACCTCTGCTTCACTCTCACTATTAGAGAATGTGTCTTACTGAGGAGCAGGTCATGTGACTCTCAGAGAGATGATCTTACCTCAGTATCTCCAGATTACAGTCAGGATTCTCCAGTCCAGCAGAGAGACACTTCACTCCTGAGTCTCCTAGTTTACTCCCAGACAGATACAGCTCTATCAGGTGTGAAGGGTTTGATCTCAGAGCTGAAGTCAGAGCAGCACAGCCTTCATCTGAGAGATCACAATTACACAACCTCCAGAGACACAATGAGACATTTCATCAACACATTTTCACTTTGGTTTAGAACTTACTTTAAAGATAATGTGTGTGGGATTTTATTATTCAGAATGACATGAGGATTTAATTTCATCTGTTTATTCTAATTAACAACGTGCCTCATTTATCAAGCTGGATATGAAAAGGTTTGTGCATAAATTGTTTGTATGAGCGTTTACACAAGAAATTTGGTATTCATGAAAATCCTTTTAAATTCATAGTCTGACTGTGTGTACAATTATGCATAAGAAGAAGCTGTTATTTGTCACATATACATTACAACACAGTAAAATTTTTTCCTTCATATTTCCCAACTTGTTAGGAAGCTGGGGTCAGATTACTGTAATTTTATATCTGGAATATACTGTTGAGTTTAAATTGCTTATTTTCTACGTGTTTACAGCGATTAGCAGGACCCTTTATCCAGAGCGACTTATAGAAGTGCTTTGGAGTTTCTAGCAAAAACACATCCTCATGCTAGTTCACTTGGTCAGGAACCATGAGCACTACTGAGAAAATTTAAAAAAACAGTGGTTTTAAAGTATTCACATTTATTAAAGAATATAAAAAAGAAAGCCAATACAAACCCATAAATTTAAACAAATAAAACTAATCATTCAAGTGATTATGAAGAAAATCATCCTTTCAGAGACTTTTGTAAATCTGGCAGAAAATTTGAGTTCGGTTTGGCTCACACAAACATTTACACACAACTTTACTAAAAGATCGATAAATGATACCCAAAGTCATTAAAATAATATTTTGGGCATCAATAGGTCAAAAGGAGAGAAAACAACTGGAGAGGTTAGCGAACAAGTGACAGATGGTGGAAAGTTGTCTGTGCCCCAAAGGGAAAAAGTAAGTGAGTAAGTATGAGTCTGATTAATTAGATTTACAGTAAGGTCCAGTGGGCTGCTTCTGTAAAGCAGATCTGGCAATTGTTTTATTTATTTAATTTTAGGCATTTAAAGTTGTATGACATTAATTTCTCATTTCAATTTACAAATTCCATATTTTGAGATAATTTCCACCATTTCCCTTCTGCTATTAAACCCTGCAGCTCCCACACAGTGGATGTAGTTTGTGTCCCAGTTGCAGTTTGTGTGATTAGTTACAATGTTTTATTAAATTTCATAGTAATTTTAGACATTGATGATGAACCTAAAACACCTCTGCTTCACTCTCACTATTAGAGAATGTGTCTTACTGAGGAGCAGGTCATGTGACTCTCAGAGAGATGATCTTACCTCAGTGTCTCCAGTTTACAGTGAGGATTCTTCAGTAGAGCAGAGAGACACTTCACTCCTGAGTCTCCTAGATTATTCCCAGACAGATACAGTTCTCTCAGGTGTGAGGGGTTTGATCTCAGAGCTGATGTCAGAGCAGCACAGCCTTCATTTGACACATCACAATAACACAACCTGTTGAGACACAATGACACATTCTTCATCAACAGATTTTCATCTTCGATTAATACTTGCTTTAAAGTCGATGTGCATGTTATGTTGGACTGTTTCCCTTTGCTTGTCCAATCACAGAATATTATTAACACTGACCAATTATTACTGCTGTTATTGAGAATTACTGACATTAAGTGTACAAGAGGTGTAAAGGTGTTGCTGGTTTATGTTAAAAACCTGTTAAAAAACTTAATGTATCTTAATGTAAGTGCATTTCTTTATTGCTTTAATGCACAAGTGATAAGTTTAATGACTAATATATTTGTTCTGTAGACCAATCAGCCATAACGTTAAAACCACCTGCCTAACATTGTGTAGGTCCCCCTTGTGCCACCAAAACAGCTCTGACCTGTCAAGGCATGGACTCCACAAGACCTCTTAAGGTGTGCTGTGGTATCTGGCATCATAACGTTGGCAGCAGATCCTTTAAGTCCTATAAGTTGTGAAGTGGGGCCTCCCTGGATGGGACTTGTTTGTCCAGCACATCCCACAGATGCTCGACTGGACTGAGAGCTGGGGAATTTGGAGGTCAAGTCAACACCTTGAACACTTTGTCATGTTCCACACACTATTCCTGAACATATTTTGCAGTATGGAAGTGTGCATTATCCTCCTTAGGGAATACTGTTGCCATGAAGTGGTGTACTTGGTATGCAACAATGTTTAGGTAGGTGGTATGTGTGTAAGTGTAACAACCACATGAATGCCAGGACCCAAGTTTTCCTAGCAGGACATTGCCCAGAGCATCACACTGCCTCCGCCGGCTTGCCTTCTTCCCATAGTGCATCCTGGTGCCATCTCTTCCCCAGGTATGCAATGCACACACACCTGGCCATCCACATGTTGTAAAAGAAAACATGATTCATCAGACCAGGCCACCTTCTTCCACTGCTCCATTGTCCAGTTCTGATGCTCACGTGCCCATTGTAGGCACTTTCGGTGGTGTACAGGGGTCAGCATGGGCACTCTGCCGGTCTGTGGCTACGCAGGCCCATACACTGTGTGCAATTGTTTTCGACAATCATCCTTACCATATTTGTAAAATAAACCTGGCAACACTTATTGTACTAATAGTCAAAAGTCTACTCATTTCACCAACTAATATGTTTGAGATTTAATGAAAATATATGTGGATTACCTTAAAGTGTACACATAGGAATATTATTAAACATGTTGAAATACATATGTAATTATTTTGAAAATGCAA
>CM040482.1:2630733-2646001 GCA_022758105.1 Pangasianodon gigas | reverse complement strand
TGCTTTTGGGATGCTCTCAAATACATTTTGGAACAGCACTTTTTTTTTTTTTTTTTTTTTAAATGAAAAAAATACTTTGACTGGCGGTTTTCATCAGACATTACGTGTGAACAAAGCCTAACTTTGTTTAGCCATGTTAGATGCTAACGTTAGTTCAGGGGAGGCATCTTTACTTTTATCGTTACGAGGTAACTAATTATCTTTGCTGGCTAACATAACTTAATTCAGTACGTGAATATCTACGTAAGTTAGCTAGGTTAGCAATTTCTTTAGTTGTAAAATAGGCTACATTAGCCTGCCTGCCTAATGCTATTGGTAACATCCACAAGAATTACTCCCTAACAAAAAAAAGTTTATACTTCATTTATTCTTTGTTGAGGCTTACCTTATCGATGGCTTGCAACTTGCTTATCAGAGTTGATGGTTGTAACTACCATCCCGAGGTGACGGTACAAAGAAATATCCAGTCAGCTGTTTGATTAGCTTGGAGATGGGCATCTGCCCCAGATCAATCACAAACGCTCGTCCAAACACTGATTGCTGATTGACCGGTCATTCCTGTTGCCAGCTTACCTTTCCGTTTGAGATCAATCCACTTGTCCGTTTTTTTTTTGTCAACATATACTCTCAGTGCTGTCTTTACACTCATTCTGATATGTCGCCTAAATACCTTTTTATGTTCATTCGGCTTAAGGAGCACCGCAAAAACACTTGTGCTGTGCCTATGTCTTTCTATGGTACAGAAAACCCTCCAGTAACGCTTCTGTGGGATCGGAACAGACGGCCTAGCCTTTGCCCCCATGCGCATCAACGAGCCTAGGGCACCCATGACCCTGTCACCGGTTCACCAGTTGTCCTTCCTTGGACCATGTTTGGTAGGCACTAACCACTGCATCCCAGGAACAGTCCATCACAATTTGGCCCTTGGCAAAGTCACTCAGATCCTTACGCTTGCCCATTTTTCTTGCTTCCAACACATCAACTTCGAGAACTGACCGTAAAACGGCTGCCTAATACAGTCAGGTCCGGAAGTATTTGGACAATGACAGAGTTTTTGTGATTTTGCCTTTATACACCACCACAATGGATTTGAAATAAAACAATCAAGATGTGCTCGAAGTGTAGACTTTCAGCTTTATTTTAAGAGGTTCCATAAAAATATGGCATTTACCATTTAGAAATTACAGGCATTTTAAGCAAAGTACTTCCATTTTCAGGGGCTCAAAGGTATTTGGACAATTGACTGACAAGAAGGTAATTGATCAGGTGCGGTCCATTCCCTCATTACTTCAAGACAAATGAAGCAGATAAAAGGTCTGCAGTTGATATCAGGTATTGAGTTGGCATTTGGCAGCTGTTCGACTGGAGCTACCAATATGAAGTCCAAGGAGATCTCAATGCAAGTGAAGGAGGCCATCATTAGGCTGAAAAAACAACATAAATCTATAAGAGAGATAGCAAAAAAAAAAAAAAAAACTTAGGTGTGGCCAAATTAACAGCTGGGTACATTCTTAAAAAGAAAGAAAGCACTGGTGAGCTCAACAACATCGAAAGGCCTGGAAGACCACGGAAGACAACTAAAGTGGATGATCGCAGAATCCTTTTCCTTGGTGAAGAAAAACCCCTTCACAACATCAACAGAAGTCAAGAATACTCTGGAGAAGGTAGGCGCATCATTGTCAAATTCTACAATCAAGAGACGCTTTCATGAATGTAAATACAGAGGGTTTACAACAAGGTGCAAACCACTGGTAACATTCAAGAACAGGAAAGCCTGATTAGACTTTGCCAGAAAAGTCTAAAAAAGCCTCCCATGTTCTGGAATAAGATTCTTTGGACTGATGAAACCAAGATTAACTTGGATCAGAATGATGGGAAGAGAAAAGTATGGTGAAAGAAAGGAACAGCTCATGATCCAAAGTATACCACATCATGTGTCAAACATGGTGGAGGCAGTGTTATGGCATGGGCGTGTGTGGCTGCCAATGGAACGGGCTCACTGGTGTTTACTGACGATGTGACAGCTGACAGAAGTAGCAAGATGAATTCTGAAGTGTATAGGGCTATACTCTCCTCACATTCAGCCAAATGCTACAACATCGATAGGACGCCGCTTCACAGTGGAGGTGGATGATGACCCTAAACATACTGCGAAAGCAACTCAAGGCTTTTTGAAGGCAAAGAAATGGAATATTCTTCAATGGCCAAGTCAGTCGCCTGATCTCAACCCAACAGAGCATGCTTCTCACTTTCTGAAGACAAGACTGAAGGCAGAAAGACCCACAACAAGCAGCAACTGAAGGTGGCTACAGTGAAGGCCTGGCAAAGCATCTCCAGGGAGGAAACTCAGAATTTGAGTTTTGAGAACATGGGCTCCAGACTTCAGGCAGTCATTGACTGCAAAGGATTTTCATCCAAGTATTAAAATAATTGTAAATATAAAAATAATGTCACTTTGTCCAAATACCTTTGAGCCCCTGAAAATGGAGGTACTTTTCTGAAAATGGCTGTAATTCCTAAATGGTAAATGCCATATTTTTGTGGAAGCTCTTAAAATAAAGCGGAAAATCTACACTTTGATCACATCTTGATTGTTTTATTTCAAATCCATCGTGGTGGTGTATAAAGACAAAAATCACAAAAACTCTGTCATTGTCCAAATACTTCCGGACCTGACTGTATATCCCACGCCTTGACAGGTGCCACTGTAATGAGATAATCAATGTTAATCACTTCAACTGTGAGTGGTTTTATTGTTATGGCTGATCGGTGTATGTTCTACTGTTACAGCACATTTCAGCTGAAAAACAACACTGTATACAACTATTCACTGCAGCTTTTAGCGAGCTACTGTGACTCTCAGAGAGAAGATCTTACCAAAGTTTTTTCACTTTACAGTGAGGATTCTTCAGTAGAGCAGAGAGACTCTTCACTCCTGAGTCACCTAGTTTATTCCCAGACAGATCCAGTGTAGTCACAGTCAGATGCAGTTCTCTCAGATTGGAGGTTTCTGAGTTGAGCACTGAGGCCAGAGCTGACCAACTTCTTTCTTGAATTGTATCACACCTCATACTGAAGGAAATAATACATAATGAACTAACAATGATGCAAATTATCAAACAAGTCCTCAAAGCTTTCACTGCAACTTCTCAGTTTCAAAAGCACAAACATCAGTTAGACAAAATGCTTAAATGCTGTAATAATAAAAATTCACTGTCAGAGCTCAGATTTGGCTTGGCGGGAGTTTTCGGCTGCATGCATAAATACAGACACATTGTATAAACATGGAGTGTAAACTCCGGGAGGTCAAAAGGAAAAGCAAGAGAGTCTGATCTAAAATGTTTATAAGAGGAGAAAGGAAAGGGTCTAAAGTGTCATGAAGAGTTAGATTCATCTGAACAGCTAATGCATTTGATTTGTTCTCTTAACACTGTAACAGTATAACAGTTAAATTCAGCTTTACTTACATTGCTTTCCTTGATGCTGCAATCACAGGCATCACCTTCACAACAACCTCATCTCTTATTTTATCTGTAGTGATATATTTACTCAGGTCAAATTCCTCCAGCTCCTGTGCTGAAGTCAGTAAGACAAACACCAGAGCAGACCACTGTGAAGAAGAGAGTTCACTTTGCTTTCCAGATTTCAAGTAGCGTTGGATTTGTTTCACTAGAGAATTATCACCCAGTTCATTCAGACAGTGGAAAAGATTGATGGATTTCTCTATAGGAAGATCTCCACTGATCTTCTCTTTGATGTAGTGTACTGTTTTCCTCTTTACTGTCTGGGAGCAACTTCCTGTCTGTGTTACTAAGGCATGTAACAGTTTCTGATTGGACTCCAGCGAGAGACCCAGAAGAAAGCGGAGGAAAAGATCCAGATATCCAGTTTTAGTTTCTAAGGCCTGATCTACAGCACTCTTGTGGACATCTGAAATTGTCTTAAAGACCCGACTCTGTACAAGAACATTTCTCTTTTCCTTCATGAATGTCAGGTGCACATACAGAGCTGCAAGATGCTCCTGAATGCTCAGATGAACAAAGCAATACACTTTACTCTGGTGAAAGACAAACTCCTCTCTAAAGATCTGCGTACACACACCTGAGTACACTGCTGCTTCTGTCACATCAATGCCACACTCTCTCAGGTCTTCCTCATAAAAGATCAGGTTGCCTTTCTGCAGCTGCTGAAAAGCCAGGTGTCCCAGTTTGAGAAGCATTTCTTCATCACTCTCCTGCTTCTTTGAGTACTTTCCTCTTATGATTTTTGTCTGAATGATAAGGAAGTGTGTGTACATTTGAGTCAGAGTCTTGGGGATCTCTCCACTCTCTGCTTCACCCAACATTCTCTCTAGAACGGTGGCTGAAATACAGCAGAAGACTGGGATATGACACATGATGTAGAGGCTTCTTAATGACTTCAGGTGTGTGATGATCTTATTGGCCAGGCTCTGATCACTGGTTCTCTTGCTCAAGTACTCCTCCTTCTGTGGGTCACTGAATCCTCGTATCTCTGTGACTCGATGGACATACTCAGAGGGGATTTGATCAGCTGCTGCTGGTCGGCAAGTGATCCAGATGAGAGCAGAGGGAAGTAGATTCCCTTTGATCAGGTTTATCAGCAGCACATGCAAAGATGCTGATTCATTTACATCACACACTCTCACTGTGGTCTGGAAATCCAGAGAAAAACGACACTCGTCCAATCCATCAAAAATGAACAGAACCTTTTCCAAACTGGACATTTCTTTTTCATTTGTTTCCTTAAAACAGACATGAAGGAGATCCATCAGACTCAGATTTTGGTCCTTCATCAAATTCAGCTCTCTGAAAGGAAGTGGAAATATGAGGTGGACGTCCTGATTTGCTTTCCCTTCAGCCCAGTCCAGAACGAACTTCTGGACAGAAACTGTTTTTCCGATGCCAGCGACTCCCTTCGTCAGCACAGTTCTGATGGGTTTGTCTTGTTCAGATAAGGTCTTAAAGATGTCATTGCATTTGATTGGTGTTTCCTCTGTTGTTCTCCTGGATGCTGCCTCGAGCCGTCTCACTTCATGTTCTTTATTGACGTCTCCACAGCCTCCCTCTGTGATATAGAGCTCTGTGTAGATCTCATTCAGGAGTGTTCGGGTTTCCTGGTTTATTATCACTCCATTTAAGCACTGAAATTTCTTCATCAGATTTAATTTGCACTTTTTCTGGAATTCATTTACAGCAGCAGATTCTAGGTCGTGTCTGTGCCAGGGTGAAGCAAGAAGACATGTTGAAACATGGAGTCTAATTATTAGAGTTTAACATCACATTTTTTTATGACTGGTTAACACAAATAACCATTCTTTATTATGCTACCACTACACTGTAAAATGTATGTATTTGCCTTATTTGATTGTATGTTTTCTATAATCGAATCACGGAGGAAAAAAACTGCAGAGAGGTTTATAATACCAGCGTGTCAGTATCACAGTCATGTTGTTGGTTTTGATCTCACCCTGCAGCTGTGATGATGTTCTTTTCTCTTCTGTCTCCTGACTTCTGTAGAACACTGGGAACAAAAATTTTAGCTGTTAAAGACAATAACTTTAATCACTTTAATACTGTAGTCTAAATGTATCCCTAATTTTACTACAATAATTGTAGTAAATGTATTAATATTTGGAGGACACAGTGCTAAATACATCATCACCAACACTATGGACCAATAGATCAGAATTTCAGCTTTCATTTCCTGATATTTACATCTAGATGTGTTAAACAACTTAGAACACATCCCCTTAGCTTTCAGGAAATGAAAGCTGAAATTCTGATCTGTTGTCACAAATTTATCTTTTGATCTCAAACTCAAATGTCTTCAATGTATAGCAAAGAGAAAAGAATTGGCCTTGCTGTTCCAGTACTTTCGGAGGGGACTGTAGTACTTTCCAGTACTTTCCGGTTGCTGACATCATAGTTATGCTCCGCTGGAGATAGTTTCTTTGAAAAGAAAGCTACAGGATGGAGCTTGGGCTTGTCCCTGATTTGTTGTAAGAGGATGGCTCAGACTCCCATTTCGGAGGCATCTACCTCCACGATAAAGAGCTTGGATGGGTCAGGGTGCTTGAGAATGGGGGCCATGGTGAATGCGGTTTTAAGCTGTGTCAGGGCGTGTTTGGCAACAGGGTCCAGACCAGGCATTTCAGGATTCCACAGAGCATGGACTTCAAGGGGTGGGCTATGGAGCTAAAGCCACGAATGTAGCGCCAGTAGAAGTTAGCGAGGCCCAGAAATCTCTGCAGGTCTTTGATAGTTTGAAGCGAGGGCCAGTCAACAACGGCAGCTGCCTTAGACTGCGGGAAATAAAGGCAGAGAATATCAGTACTTGACAAAGCACTAGTTGAGACCTTGGTAATCGATACATGGTCTGAGGCTGCCCCCTTTCTTCTCCACAAAAAAGAAGCCAGCGGATGCGGGAGACGTGGATGGCCTGATATATCCTTGTTGGAGTGCCTCCCGGATGTACTCCTCCATAGCTTGTTGTTCAGCCACTGATAGAGGGTAAATTCAGCTGTGAGGGGGAGCGGTTGCAGGAAGCAGCTTGATGGCACAATCATATGGACAATGTGGGGGTAGCCCACTGGCTTTAGCTTTGCTGAACACCTTTCTTAGGTCTTGATGCTCAGAAGGGATATTGACAGGAACAGGGCTCTCTACAGATGTGGCAGCCAGGGAAATTACAGTGGGCGTGACAGTATGGGGACCAGCAAGTGAGTTGCCTGTTGGACCAGGAAATGAGAGGGTTATGCTGTTCCAACCATGGGACGCCCAGGATTACAGAATGTTTGGCAGAGACTCTGACTAGCAGTGTGATGTGTTTGTTGTGGAGGGCGCCAATTTGGAGGGAAAGGGGCTGCGTGCGGTGCGTGATGCTTCCTCCCCCGATGGCCTGGATTTTCCTTGGGTGGAGTATTGGCAGAGTGGAGATATTGAGGCAGTTCACAGTCTGATGAGCTGTCTGATGAGCTGGTTAGCCTGACTGCACTAAAATCACCAGAACTCTCTGCGCCGCCTCTCCCTCTCCTCCTCCTGTGTCACTCAATGAATTTCCCTCCGCTTGTAGTGTACATCGGCTGTGGAGCAGGTGGTCAAGACGAATGGAGAGGTCTATGAGAGAGTCGAGAGTCAGCTGCTCATCGCAACGTGCTAGTTCCGTCAGGATTTCTGAATTTAGCCCGCTGTGAAATGCTGCCTTCAGAGCGGTGCTGTTCAATCCGCTCCCAGCCACTATGGTGCAAAACTCGAGGGTGTAGTCAGCTACTCAGCGTGAGCTTTGGACGATGGTTAGCAGCTGTTCCCCCATGTCCTTGCCCTCCGGCGAATGGTCGAAAACCCGATGAAACAGTTCAATGAAGTGCTCATAGCCTTGCTCCCACACTGTAGTCACCCACTTCAGCATTCGGCCAAAACTGGACAAAGTTTGGAGGAGGAGTAGCAAAAACGACAGTTAGATGTTGTTATATTTTTTAGCATGCGATTGTTACTTTTGACCAGTAGGTGGCACCGGCACAAAATTTGTTGCCTAGCCCCAGGTCATGGTCCTGAAGATGCCTAATAAGTTTTGTGTCAGTGCACAAAGGTATTGCTGATATACAGCCTCGCTTCCTGTTTGGCGGCTTCGCTGGTTGGATGGCCCATTACGGTCAAACCGTTCAGACTATTCAAAATTCTTTGATAACTTTTGTGAGGCTTACTCTGAAAATGAGGTGTGCCAAATCTGATGATGATTGGACAAAATTTGATCAGAATGTTCCTTAGACCCTCCCCAATCACACACTGCCAAATTGCACAACTTTTTACCAGACGGTTCTATGGACTGCCATAGACAACCTAGCCAGAAGAAGAAGAAGGAAAGGTAGCATAATAACAGGGTATCTACGCACCTTTGGTGCTTGGCCCCCTTATTATTATCCATCCATTTCCTGTACCGCTTATCCTACACAGGGTCACAGGGAGCCTGGAGCCTATCCCAGGGGACTCGGGGCACAAGGCAGGGGATACCCTGGATGGGGTGCCAACCCATCGCAGGGCACAATCACACACACCCATTCACACTCTAGGGACAATTTGGAAATGCCAATCAGCCTACAATGCATGTCTTTGGACTGGGGAGGAAACCGGAGTACCCAGAGAAAACCCCTGAAGCATGGGGAGAACTCCGCACACACGGGCCGATGCGCGAATCGAACACCCAACCCTGGGGGTGCGAGGCAAACATGCTAACCACTAAGAAATGCATATTAACATTTCTTGCTTTAGCATTTAAGACATTGCAATAACTGTATTAAGCCTGCGACTCACTGACATCACCAAACTGTTACATTCTTCTTTTGTGATGCTTTTCCAGTCTTTTATTGCAGCCTCTTTCAGTTGTTGTTTGTTTCGGGGAGTTTCCCTTCAGCCTCCCTTCAGTCTCTTCTTCAGGAGGTGAAAAGCATGCTCAATTGGGATAAGGTCTGGTGATTGACTTGGCCAGTCTAAAACCTTCCACTTTCTCCCCCTGATAAAGTCCTTTGTTGAGATGGCAGTTTGTTTTGGATCATTGTTTTGCTGCATGATAAAGTTCCTCTTGATTAATTTGGATGCATTTCTCTGTAAATTGGCAGATAAAATGTTCCTGTAAACTTCTGAAATCATTCTGTTGCTACCATCTTGAGTTACATCATCAATAAAGATTAGTGAGCCTGTTCCAGAAGCAGCCATCCAAGCCCAAGCCATGACACTACCTCCACCATGCTTGACTGATGTTTGTCATCAGGTGCTGTTGTTTTTCTTGGCCAACCTGTTGCATGTCTGGTTGTTAGTACACCAGTTGTTTCTTTCTTTTTCAGGACATTTCAAATTGTTGTATTGGCTATGCCCAATGCTTGTGCAATGGCTCTGATCGATTTTGCCTCTTTTCTCAGATTCAAAATGGCTTGCTTTTCTCCCTTAGACAGCTCTCTGGTCTTCATGTAGGTTTATCATTTTTAGCAACAAATACAGTCTTCACAGGCGAAATCTAGATCTCAAACCAAGTGTTGATACTCTGAGATATTAATTCTTTCATGTATCAATTTAACAGTGCCCTGTTAAATAAATTTAACAGGGCACAGACAGGCAGCAAGAAACACCTATCAGTCACTTGTTCCAATATATTTGATCACTTGAAAAAAATGGGTGGGTTCAAACAAAAGGTGCCATGTTTTAAGTTGTTTAACACATCTAGATGTAAATATCAGGAAATGAAAGCTGAAATTCTGATCAATCATCTCATATTCACGTTTTGATCTCAAAACCAAATGTACTCAGTGTATATCAAAAAAAAAAAAAAAAGAATTGACCTTGCCATTCCAAAACCACGGAGGGGACTGTACATCCTTTACAGTTTTGACTGACTTGTTAATTTGACTTAATTTGCTCTAACAATGAACAGTGGAATCTACAGTCTTTGGTGGTTTTACCTGTGTGCACATGAGGGGTTTCCATGTTTAAAGTTCCGAGGAAGATCCATGGACACATCACTCTTCATGGAGACACAGCTGGGTGCTGATGAGTCTGATCTCTTTCTCTGGAGTTTTCTGTACAACATTATAGATTAGGCATGAGACAGATTTTCATTGTTTCAAAAATTGGGATACAAAATATTGGTGAGATGAATTTGTATTATATTGTATATTGCAATATTTCTGTTTATTCATTATATTTCTGTTTATATTCATTATGACCTCTGTCTCTTCTTACACACTAGGCAGCAGCAACAGAGGTAGCAGCATAGAGAGCGAGACGTTTGTGAGTGGGAACCTAACTGCCTCGAAGCATACTTACTTAATACTCCACAGCCTTGTTTCATTTGGCCTGCTTGAACTTGGAAAAAATAACACTGAAACGTCTCGTAGTACACTGCTGCTCACCATTTTCAAATTGTCCAGTATTCACAGCAGATATCCAAAGTGTAGCCATCCAAAGATAGCTACCATAAAACTTTTTTCAAGTGGTCACAGCTAACGTTTTAGACTTACTATACATTTTTGTTAAGTTATACTTTTCATATACATATTTCAGATATGAACATTTAATGACTAAAATACTAGGACATGGTAGCTTACTGCTTTTTTGAGGGCGGAGTCACATTATCTGTGTCCAACTCAGGGGTCTCCATTTTTGAATATTAGTGTATGCACTGACAGCTCATGGATACACAGCTGAGTCCTGAAAACACAAATCTCTTCTGCTGGAATTACTTACATACCTAGAAAACACAAACATTTATGCAGTTAAAATTGGAAAAAAAAATCTTTCACATTTCTGAACTACAGGAAATGTTGCTCCTTTGTGTTCTTGTGTTTACAGTGCTGAGTGATCGTTCAATATACTGGGACTGACCCCTCACATTCTAATCACCAAATCATTAATTCATTCATTTTCAGTTAGCACTTTATCAGGGTCATGGGGGATCTGGAGCCTCAGGAAAACACCCTGGATGGGACCAGAATATGTGATTCTAGACCTTATTTACCTCTACGTTAAGCATGTAATGAATTGGACATGTGAAAAGCTCCAAACTTAAGAAGCAGGAGGATTCATAGTAAGAGTAGTTTTGAAGATTATGCAGTGGTGTCATGCCATTTCTGTTCAAGAAGACAAGTCTGTGTGTGTGTGTGTATGTGTGTGTGTGTGTGTGTCCAGACAGGAGGTGAGGTGAACAGTTCAATAATCAGGGGAGGGAGACCTCTGCTATAGAGAGGAGTGTGAAGTGCAAGCAGGTCAGCTGTGACACCTTAACCAAAAAGGCCAAACCAGAAAGTAGCTAAAATCATTTGTAGTTAATAGAAGGGCTACTTTAAACCTAATACCACTTTCTCTTTACCAACATTACATGGGATTTTAGTTTGAATAAATTTACAATTCTGAACCACTTAGACATGGCAACTTGTTTTATGAACCAGACTTTATTCTATTAACTAGTCCAGCTCAAGTGCTCCCTGACAGACACATGAACAAACCAATAATAACCCAGAGTAGGCAGCTCCTTGGCTTAAGGTTCCTCCTCGTTTTCTCTGGCAACAGCATGGCTAAGAACATGGAGAAGTTGTTGCCTAAAAATTTCAACATCAGTTAAATGGAACTGCTGGAATTTACAGAACAGACACGGTGAAAACAAAACATGCTATGGCAAGATTGGCATATTGAGGAAACATGATGAATTTGTTTAACCACAAAGAAAGCACCCTAAAGAGTGTGTGCTGAAATCCAGATCACACAGAGAGCACATGAGTGTAACAGCACCACAGCCAGAAATAGAAACAGGGCTGAAGCAAACGACAATAATAAATGCATTTGAAAAAGGAACTCCTTATGAGAAAACACTGATCACTGATACCATGACATTGCACATGGCTAAGTATATAATAGAATTAAAAAGGTCAAAAACAACCATCTTAAGCAACTTTTAAAAATTACCTGATCCTTGTTACGTCTTACTGAGGCTCAAATATTTTTCTAACACCTCCATTCCTCATCTGGACACAGAATCGCAAGAAAAGTGCAACAAAAACAAAACAATAAAACACAAAATGTTTATTTAAAAATATTAAAAATGTAAACAAACTCAGCTAAAGCACGCTTTACGTATTTTCATTTTAGGAATAATTATTTACATTTTGCTGTTAAGTGCACTTTATGAAAAGTTGTCTGAAAAGGTACTTTGGCCTAAGGTGTAGGTGTCTGTAATTCTTTTTCACTGAGGTTATGGTTCCTTGTAAAGGTAAATTTACCTCAAAAGGGAAATTAGTTTGTTTGCTCTGCTCAGTAATTTGCAAAGTAGTCTTAAAAACCAACAGGAAAAAAATGTCATGATAATATTGCTGATCGTGATCCAGCCTGAAAAATCTTGATATGATCGCCCACCCCTAGCCTGAAGCAACTGTAACTGTTCCAAAATTACCATGTTAAATTATACTTCATTTTGTTTTAATGAATTAATTAGCACTGTAGGCCAACTTCCCTTCTCCACATTTACTAGCAGTTGAGTTTCAATGGCTAATTTCTGTCCAGTAAAAGTGATGCAAGCTGTCCTCCTCTTATTAGATTCCCTCACTGACTGAAACTTATCCACTTTATGAGCTTTTCAGTCCATCAAAGTCCCATTAATGTTTAAATCACCAGATAATGTGATGAAGGAAAACACAGGTTTTATATTCCTCATATTATTTCTGCTGTGAGAAACTAATAAACAGTACATGACGAGCTGGAAATAAAATGTTTTACATAGCTAAATTCCCCTTTCTTTCTTTCTTTCTTTCTTTCTTGAGAGCAATTGTAACATGGCAAAGCAATTTCCCCCTGGGATTAATAAAGTTCTTTGAATCTTGAATCTTGAAACACTTTGCATGTTTAATTACTGAGAAAAGGAAGAGAGAAACTCGAATAAATAACACACTCCCGAGAAACAGCAGCAGATAACAGAAGATTTCAGTTCCACTGAAGTGACGCAGTTTTACTGCTGTTTCTACACGAGGTCAGTAAAATATAAAGTTGTTTTTGTTAAAGAAATAACTCACTTTTAGTCAGCAGTTCATGTTGTGTGACATTAATATCACCGTTTCTGCCTGGTGTTGAAGTTTATTTACTTTTCCAACAGCAACAAAATGGAGTCGAGGCTGAGGGACAAAACTGATTCACTACGAATGATGTGTCGTTCAGGGAACGAATCGACTCTTTGAGTCGGCTCATTTGGATGAATTTTAACTTGAGAAAACAAACAATGAAATTAAAATTTTTGCTCGTTCAGGGAGACCACTGAGAGATCTAAGTAATCTATGAGAGATTTTACACACCGAAATAAACACACCCACCTCTTTCATCTCTCTCTCATCTCTCTCTCTCACATCTCGCTCATCTCTCTCTCTCTCATCTCTTTCATCTGTCTCATTTCTATCTCATCTCTTTCTCAGCTCTCTCTCTCTTTCATCTCTCTCCCATCTCTCTCTCATCTCTCTCCCATCTCTCTCTCATCTCTCTCATCATGTGTGTGTGTGTGTGTGTGTGTGTGTGTGTGTGTGTGTGTGTGTGCGCGTGTGTGTGTAATGTGTTCCTCAGTTTCTCTCTGTATTAAAAACCTTAGCATTGCACCTGGAAATCACTTTTTGGGTCTCATTATTTATATAAATCTAACAAAAGTTAATTACTAATGATGTAGTCATTACAGATTTTCTCTTCCTGATATATCAACACATCCACTCAGAAATGACACAGATAATTAAATCACAGTGTTTTGATGTGATATGGTGGAGCTAATTCTCATAATACCTTAATAGGAGGCATGAACGAATAACACTGCTGTGCTAATAATGAATAAAAGTCCATAGAGGCCATTGAGCATTATGCAGATATCATAACATTGCTTTATATGGTTTAAATTTAGTTATGTTTCATCATTACCTGAAATTACATAAAAACAATAAGGACCCCTGTTTTATATTTAAAGGAGAATCACAATCAAAAGTCTGGGAGGATTTCTGCTCTCGCCTGATTGGCTAAACACAATGTGAATGTGCTCATTTGCATAAACTCGAGGTCTGATTAACTTTTGAGTCAGATTTCACTGTGAACTAGTGAGTGGATGCATGCCATACCAACGTCTATGTGGTCTAACAGTTGTTTGTTTGGTCCTTAAAAAAAAAAAAGGGATATGGGGGGGGGCTCAAAGTTGGAGAAGTACATTCTTCTGGATATAGATTATTAAAGGATCGCATGTTTTGTAAAACGTTTTGGTTGATCCTGAGAAAATATTTGATTTTTTCAGTTTTTAGAAACAACATTACATCACTAAGCCATAGTGACAGTTTAGGTGGCATTGGTGATTTCCACTCTAAAAGAATTCTTCTTCTAGCTATTAATGTTGCAAATGCCAAGGCATTTTCTTTATCTTTAGTTATGTGAGTGTCGTCACCTGTGACTCCAAACGAAGCCATTATTGGGTTAGGGTGAATTCTTAAATTAAATGCAGAGTTTAAAATCTCAAATATTGAAAACCAAAATTGTCTCAGTTTAGTACATGACCAGAACAGATGGGTTAGATCTGCCTTAAATGCATTGCAATGATCACATGTTTCATCTATATTTGGGTATAGTTTAGCCAATTTGGTTTTTCTATAGTGAATACAGTAGAGAACTTTCATCTGAATCAGACTGAGTCGTGCACAAGATGAAGTCTTATTTATTCTGTCAACAGCTTAATCCCAAGTGTCTTCGGATATGTCAATTCCCAACTCTCCTATCCATTCTGTTTTGATCTTCTCTAGTGATATATTTTGGAATGTCATAATTAAGTTATATATTTTGGAAATGAGGCCCTTGAGGTGTGTAGGGGTCTTAAGAACCAAGTCCAATCCTGATTCAGAGGGCATTTGAGGAAACACAGAGCAATGGGCCTGAATAAAGTGACGAACCTGAAGATATCGAAAAAATCTGACTTTTGAACATTAAATTTTTAATCAGATCATTGTAATTAGCAAAAATATTATCAATGAAAAAGTCACTACATTTAACTATGCCCAAGTCCTGCCATTGCTTGAAAGTAGCATCTAGCTTGGCAGCTGGGAAAAGATGATTATTACATATGGGGGTTTCCAAGGAAAAGTCAGTGAGTTGAAATGCTTGTCTAAACTGATTATATATTTTGAGAGTCAAAACTACAACTGGACTTGAGGAAAACTGCGATGGTGAGAATGGTGACTTCATTGTAATCAGCACTGCCAGTGATGTTGATTTGCAAGATTTAGCCTCCGCTTCACACCATTCTGTATGTGGGGACTGAAACCAATAAACAACTTTTTGTAAATTTGCTGCCCAATAATAATTTAACAAATTTGGGAGAGCCAGTCCTCCATCCTTTTTAGGTCTTTCAAGAAACTCTCTGCGTATTCTTGGCTTTTTGCCCCCCCATATAAAGGAAGACAGCAACCTATTGGTTGACTGAAAAAAGGACTTTGGCAAGAAAATTGGAAGACTCTGAAACAAATACAATAATCTGGGTAATACATTCATTTTAACACAGTTGATTTTACCAGCTAAAGACAAATATATAACACTCCACCGTTGGAAATCTGATTCAAGTTTTTTAAGTAAGGGATTAAAATTTGCTTTAAACAGATCAGTGTATGAACGAGTAATATTTATTCCTAAGTATTTAAATCCTGATTTTGATATACAAAAGGGCAAGTATGTATCTGTAATCTGATCTGCCATATGATTTA
>CM040482.1:2518928-2584526 GCA_022758105.1 Pangasianodon gigas | reverse complement strand
GCCAAAACCGATTAAAATTTCATTCGGATCGTAAGGGGTGGTTTAAACCTTTTCTAATCCGATGGAGAGGACATGTAAACACTTCATCGGATTGAAAATGAAACCAGATAGTTCTGCGCATGTGCAATGACGTACAAATCACGTAATGACGTATGACGCACGGCTGTCAGCGGTATTGGGGCTCTGACTGTAGCCTCACGAGGTGCCATGTTCCCCTCCACCATTGAGCATAGTGTCAAATGACTGTCGTGTCTTCCTAAAATTCTCCTTCCACTCCTCGTCTGTGAAGTGGTGCAAGACGACGTTGTCCCAACAGTCCTTGCTTCAGACCCTCATCCACAGACGCCTTGTTCTGGGCTCGGGGAAGGAGCATTTTAATTGCTTGATAAATACACGCAGTACCGCACAAAACATCACGCGCTCGTCGTCTTCTAATTAGCAGCTGAAATAGGCAAATGTTAAGTCTGCTTTTTAAAACGAAGAAAAGAAGCAATGGCGAGAGAGTGGCTGCTAGTATCTGCATGTTGGAACGGCGGGAAACGTGTATTCCTGCACTGTGCGCATGTCAGAAGATCAAATCCGATTCTGTCATGTAAACGCGCGTATCAACCCGATTACTTTATTGAGCGTTCTTGTAAACACTGCGATCGGATTAATCAATCTGATTGATTTCATTCCGACTGAAACAAAATTGTCCATGTAAAAGTGACTTTTGTGAAGACTTTACAAGTTAACTTAATGTTTTTGCATCATTTGTTGAGTTGCGTTCTCTTTATTTCGGTTCAGGACTTAGATGATGATCTGTTCACATTTCAGATCAAATTTTTGCAGAAATACAGAAAATTGTAAAGGGTTCACAAACTTTCTAGCGGCACTGTATCACCTCTAACATGCTGTTTATAGAATTTTATAAACAAAAAGTTAGACATTGCCCTATTTATGTTTTTTCCATCAAACCTGTTTAGATGTGAAGAAAAGTTAATTCCACGTTTAAGTAAAGCAGTTGTTGACTACGCAGAAGATACAGAGCTGGTGAGAGCTTTCTTTGCTGCCGTGGACTTCATCTTCATTATAGATTGGGTTTTAACCACTCGTGAGTGCAGGGCTGTGAGGAAAGTGCTGAATCTCTCAGACTCTAAACTCAACCTCACTCTGAAACCCCGGGCTGTCTCTCTCCGAGGGGCGAGACTTCTCTTCAGACACATCACACACCTACAGAAACTCTGGTACGTGTTATCAGTTTCTTAATTTTCACACCAGTCTCTGTAACTTCATTAAGACATGCTTTAGTGAAATTGAGCTGGACCATGAATTCCCCTTTGATAAATGTGTTTGTGTGAACGTTGCTCAGCCTGAGTGAACGTGTGGTAGGGAGGATGGTCCGAGCATTTCGAGCAGTGAGAGCCGGTGGCTCATTGGTCATTGAGGAGCTCTGTCTGGGCCTTAACAGCATAAAGCCAAAGAAAGAGATCTTCACATTTCTGAGCAGTTTGTCTTCCCTCCTGAACATCTGGACTGTTCACTGTGTGAACCTCACTGAGTGCAGGATGGAGGCTCACTCTCTCATCAGCCTCATGTGTCATCCTGGGAATTTAAATATCAGGTCAGTTTACAGTTTACATTTTTATCATATAAAAATGCTCTATATTTTTGATCTATAAACATCATGTATATGTGTGTAGATTATCTAAAGCGACTCTCCAGCAGTTTACTGGTCTGCTGTGTGAGGCGCAGGATGGGGAACTGACCCGCTTTTTCCTGGAGAAGGTGGGAGGAGACCTGACTTCCTGTTCTCTCAGTTGGGAGGAGCTTATCCATTTTCTCCAGCAGCGAGTTTGCCGCATTAGTGTGAACATCAGAAAGAGCAAAATCACATATAAACACGCCAGACAGATTCTTCCTCTACTGTCTGAAATTCAGTTTAAACGGTAAGAAAGTACAAATGTAATGTGTAACTGTAACATTCAACATTTAACATAATTTTATTATATTAAAACCTTTCTTCTGCCTTTGGATGTTAATAAGAGATCTGAATTCAAATTGAGATTATTTTATATGGATATGGATATTTAGTCATGTTGAATTTATTTACTTTAATTCATTTGAATGCATGACACATCTATCTTTTTTGAAAGAAATTCCATTTCATACTCGGTCTTTAAATGTTGAGTAGCAATTTAGCACTATTAGGTGGGTTACACTCTAAAATGTTTCCTTACTTACTTCTGAATAATTTATTACTAAACTATATTAGATACCTACTGTACATAACTCATTTGCATGCTACTGAAACTGATTATTTTGAACATTACTACTAATGTGCTATAGTGAATTTTGCCTGGTAATCCACTTTCAGAGACTGAGTTAAGTTCCAAAGACTCAAAGCTGTGTAAAAGAATGGATGAAGTCACATCCACATTAAGTCTGGTCTGGGTAATATGACTCTGACCAAAGACGAAAGAACTCTTATGGCTGTCTAATCTTCTTTATTAGTCACTATCATGTGATCAGGCACACTTGTTTTCAAAGACACCTTTTACTGTATGTGTGGTTTCTGGAATAGAAATGTACCATATATTAATACACCAATAATGACATATGTATTTAATGCATAGTTAAAAGTGTATTTGATTATCATAATTATTTACTTATGTCATTATTGGTGTATTAATTAACCTTGCAGAAAGACAAGGAATAAATAAAAGGAATTGTCTCTTGTATAGTGGGTTAAAAGAAGAATAATATTTAGAGTTACATTTATGGATGGATGTGTTTGTAATTTCCTCAGATTGAACCCCGGTGTTGTGCTGTCAATCATCAGAGAGATCTATGAGACTGGTTCTGCTCACTGTGTGTCCAGTCTGTTGAGCTCAACACACAGCTGTATCAACCTGAACAATACAGAGCTGGACTCTTATCACTGTACTGCCCTGTGCTTCACCCTCCAACACTGCACATCTGTCTCTCTGAGCCTGCTGTGGACCTCCATACCAGAGGGGGAACTGGTGAAGATTCTGCCGCTGCTCAACAGAGTTTCTCAGCTCAGGTAACTCAGGACAAAAATTACTGGAAAATAACTCTGCATGTTTGGGTAATGGAAATGACAGTAAAAATATGCAAAAAAAAAAAAAAAAACCTCAGAAAAGGAACAAAGTTCCCTTCTGACAGATTTTGGAACTGAAATGCTTGTTTTCCTTGCTCTCAGTGTTGACAGGCTCCTGTTGCTGAAGTTGCTCCACTGCTGCAGTATCTCTGAGCTCCAGCAGGGGGTAGCAGCAGCAGCAGTTTGCGCTGCTCTGCAGAACAGACTGGACTTCTCTTGTAGCATGGGTTTGGATCTGAGCACAGAAACACAGGATAACACTCTGCACCTGACCACTGAGGACTGTAGAGACATCAGCACTGCCATCCAGAAATCTCACCAACTTACAGAGCTCATTCTAGAGGACTGTGAGATGGAGGACACTGGAGTGGACATGTTCTTCCTCATTCTACATACCGTGAGACTGCGGTGAGACACACATACAGGACGAAGCTCATTCAAGACAAACTAAAATGTCCATTGTGGCTAAGGGCTATAAGACAAATTTTCGAATCAGTCAGTCGGGCAGGTGTTTTTGCACATTTTTAACCTGTAGAATTCAAACTCTATTGGATCTAGTTGTTGGAAAGACAAGATGAAACTTATTGACTAATTAATTACTAGAATATGCGTAACTGTATAACTCTGAGTGACACCCTTTTCTCTCTTTCTCTCTCTTGTACTTACTCAGCTGTAGTAAACCTTTGTTGCTCCGGTTCCTGGATCTTCTCCATGTGGTGAATGAGTCAGACTGTGTGAGGCGTGTTATGTCCCTTTCCCAGGCTCTGGATGGACAGATGGACCTCAGTGAGACCCCTCTGGACCTCCATGCCTGTAGATCACTAGCGTTGTTTCTGGAATTTTCTGAAGGTCTGTCAGAACTGGACCTCAGCCACTGCCAGCTTGCTGATCACGGCCTGGAGCTGCTGTTCCCACACCTGCATAAAGCAGCTGTCCTGGAGTGAGTATGCAGTGTGTGTGTGTGTGTGTGTGTGTGTGTTGTCTGCACTTATGGGAAAAAGAAAGTGCACCTTCCTTCAAATAACCTCAGATGATGACAAAAACACAACAGATTTCAATTTGTAGTCACTTTTTCCAAAAAGTAAACCAACATTCAGAAACCAGGTGGGAAAGAATATGTACACCCTTCCTACTTCCACAATCATTAAGATGTTACAAATTAAATGCTCAAAATGAGTTAATCTTTTGGCAGTTTGATGTTCTGGTACACTCAGGTGTGTGTCTACATCATGCCAAGAAGAAAGGACATCAGCCGGGACCTCAAAGAAGCAACTGCTGCTGCTCGTCATTCTGGGAAGGGTTATAAGACCATCTCCAAACAATTTGAAATTCACCATTTTACAGTGGGAAGGATTGTTTACAAATGTAGAGCCATCAGTACAGTTGCCAATCTTCCCAGGAGTGGGTGTCCCAACAACTTCAGTCCAAGGTCAGACCATTTAATGCTCAGAGATACTGTATAAAGAAAAACTCAAGAGCTACATCATGTGATCTACAGGTCTCTGTAAGCACATTAAATGTTTATGTTCATGATAGCACAATCAGAAAAAACTAAACACGAATAGCTTTCACTGCAGAGTAGCAAGGAAAAAGCCCCTACTCTCCGAAAGAAATATGGAGCATGACTTAGGTTTGAAAATTTGCATCTGAACAAACCACAAAAGTTCTGGAACAGTATTCTTTGGACAGATGAGACCAAGGTGGAGAGGTTTTGTCATCATGCACAGCACCATGTTTGATGAAAACAACACTGTATCAGCACAAACACCTCATACCAACTGTGAAGCACGGTGTTGGTGGGGTGATGATGTAGTCATTGACACAATGATGAACTCCACTTTATACCAGAATATTTTTGAGACAAATGTAAGGCCATCTGTCCAGCAGCTTAAACTGGGCCGAAATTGGCTCATGGAACAGAACAGTGATCCCAAGCACACCAGCAAATCAACATTTGAATGGCATAAAAAAGAGAAAAAATCAAGCTGTTAGATTGGCAAAGTCAAAGTCCAGACTTCAACCCAGTGGGGAATTAAGAAAGCTGTGCATAAACGATCGCCTTCAAACATAAATGGACTGAAGCAATATTGTAAAGAAGAGTGAGCCAGAGTTTCTCCAAAACGATGTGAGAGACTGATAAACTCCTACAGAATATGTGTACTTCAAGTTATTGTTGCTAAAGGTGCTTCTAAATGTCACTGAATTTTAGTGTATACTTATTTTTTCCCACCTGGTTTCTGAATGTTGGGTTACTTTTTGGAAAAAACAATGACTACATATTGAAATCTGCTTTTTTTAAATTGTCATCCAAGGTTATTTGTTTATTTATAAAAGTTGGTGAGGTCCACAAAATTGTTATTTAGGCCCTGATAACTAAAAACATTGAATTGATGGAGAGTGTACTTTCTTTCTTTCCCTATGACTGTACATTATGCACAGTGTAATCTTATGTTTTTTCTTGTCCTTAGCCTGAGTCACAATGACATAGATGATTGTCTAGCAGGAAGAATCTACACAGTTGTTTCCAGTAGCAGCAATATACAGACAGTTCGGTAGGTGTGCGTGAATGTTTTTGTGTAGTGTTTTCATACATATATTTACGCAATATCGCACAAGCAAGAGTGCAGTTATACTCATGCCTACAGCCACATCCTGCGGATATTCAGTATTTTGAGTGCAATATTGCTTTTATACAACAGTTCTATAAACAAGAAATTAATATCAAGTATGTGACATTTCGGATACTATCTGGCCAAATGTTTTGTTTATTTTTGCTCCGCTAGTAAAAATTTATCCCGAAGAAGCCACACCCACTTTATAGCACGTCGGCCAGCTAGATCACATTGATTTGTACATTCCTGTTAAAGGTGCTTATGGTAAAATTGGCATCCCTTCTTCCTTTTCATCTTCATCTGATGAGCTTCCCTATTTTGATATTAAGTTAAAAGTTATATTCCTGAAAAGTATCATTTGTCATGTCCACTGATGATGTCACTAACACTACTGTAGTAAACATTTCGAGCTTGGAAGTGGAATTTTATGTGGCGAACACAGACGAGCAGAATGATACACACAGTGGAACATCCCAGTGCGGTTACAGGAAATACAGTCACCATTGGTATCAAATTAGTGGACCGGAACTAACTGTTGTATAAATACAATATATACACTATATAGTCAAAAGTATGTGCACCCCTGACCATCACACCCATATGTGCTTCTTCCCCAAACTGTTGCCACAAAGTTGGAAGCACACAATTGTATAGAATGTCTTTGAGATATAGTGTGTGTGTATAAAGATGGCTGTGAAACTGGGGTATATGTAATGGCTAACCTTTTTAATTAACAGTTAATTATTAATGAAATGTAATTATATAATACTATTTATTTTTTATTCAAATTTAATTGAATATTTTTTGTGTTCTCAGACTCTTCAGTAACAGAATTACTGATATAGAGCGTTTCCGAAAAGACAAGCGCTTCGAGATCTGGTGATGACTGTGGACCAGTGTCCTGTTTTCACACTTCTCCCTAAACAGTACAAGGAGTAAAGACTGAAGCATAAAGAGTCCTCATTATTATCTTTTCTTAATTCTAATTTTCTTCTATTATTTATTTATTGGTTTTGTTATCCTGTCCAATTATTTTGAAATTTCATGGATTGTTAATAAGTTATGTTAAATGAAAATAAAATAGACATGTTAGTATTTAAAATCACGTTTTGGGAAGCACCCAGAAGGAAAGGAAACAATATTTGTTTTCTTTTTTCTGAATATTAATATTTTTTTAGCTGTTACAACATTAAACATGGAGCTGGACTTCACAATACACACCTGTTTACCTCAATATCTTGTGTCTTTATTAATCTAATAGTTTCTCTGTATAAATATACAGTCAGTCCATTGGGAAGAATTTAAATGCATGATTGACACTGTATACAGTAGCTCTTATAATTTCCTACAAAAAAGCATAGTTTGGAAACTTAGAATCTACGTCCTGCACAAGTCAGATCACCTGGAGAGGAAATTATATGCTTTTTGAGATCAGATAATATGGAGAGGAAAGGACACCAATCATGCAAAAGACAACACTTTTTTAAAGACAAGTGTGTGTACTGCATATCGGCATTCTTAAAAAAGCCAATTAAGCAACACATGCAGTTGTGATATTCTGTGGAAGCCATATAGCATGCAAGCAAGGTGATGAAGAGCCTGGGACCTGCTTTATGAACCTTGTGCTCATGACTCCTTCGAGAGATAATGAGGATAAAGAGCCCATGAGTGAAGGGAACAGTCCAGGTGCCAGATAATGGTAGCCTTCTCTTACACAGGACCCACTCTTACCAGGCGCCTGTTAATAAACCCATAACTTTGAGTTCGCGTCATACTCGTGTATTGTTTACCTCCTGATCACTTCTGTATTACACTCTTCCTTTCACTGTCATATCCTGAGCATGTCTCCTGCATGAGGTGTGTGTGGGTTATTGTACCTCTTTGGAGAACAGTTAACCAATGGATACTCACTGAGAAAGCTTATGTAACTATGCTTGCTAATAAGCCAGTCATGTTACGCCACGACGCATGTGAAGGTGAGGAGTATCTGTATAAAAGCTGGTGCATTTCCCCTGAGATCTGGCAATAAACTTGCCCTACACATTTCTTCTGCGGTGTCAGAAGCAGGATCCCAGAAGCAAGCCAATGGGTGAATACCAACCTGTGTATGTGTATCATACAAGTCATACAAACAGTATATGTATTTCTGGGGCAGAGTGTCCATAAAATGACTGATGCAATTATATACATTTCTAGTAATATAATAATAATAATAATAATAATAATAATAATAATAATAAACTTTATTTTATATAGCGCCTTTAAAAAGGCCTCTCAAGGTGCTTTACATAAGAGTATATAAACATATATAACAATAACAATAATAGTAATAACAATAATTTAATAACAAAACACAACAAAGTAATCAAATAAAAGCAATCCTAAAAAAATAAGTTTTAAGAGAAGATTTAAATATACTAAGAGATTGGCCTTCTCTAAGATCAGATGGAAGGGAGTTCCACAGTTTTGGAGCGTAAGATGAGAAGGCCCTATCACCCATAGTACGCAAACGAGTCTGTGGGACAGTTAAAAGACCAGAGTTGGAGGAGCAGAGATCACGTTTTGGGGTGTAATAGGTTAAAAGCTCGGCCAAATACTGGGGAGCCAAACCATGCAAAGCCTTGTAAGTTAGCATAAGAATTTTAAAATCTACACGAAACCTGACAGGGAGCCAGTGCAAGGATTCCAAAATAGGAGTGATGTGCTCACTTGTCCTGGACCTAGTCAGGATTCTAGCTGCAGAATTTTGTACATACTGCAGTTTATTTATCGTAGACTTAGAGACCCCAGCCAGGAGTGCATTGCAGTAAACAATGCGAGAGAAAACAAAAGTATTGATCAACTTTTCAGCCACAGAAAAAGATAACAGGCCGCAATCTTGCAATATTTCTGAGATGAAAGAAGGATGTTTTAACAGTATTCTGCACATGTGGGTCAAAAGACAAACTCACATCAAATAAAACTCCTAGTTTTTTTTTATTTTGTTTGAAACTCTAAAGCAGAGCCATCCATGGTTAAATTTAAAAAGCCAGCTTTACAAGGTTGGTGAGGAGAACCAATGAGCATCACTGCAGTCTTATTACTGTTAAGACAGAGAAGTTTTTCTACAAATTCCAAAATCCAAATTCTTATCTCAGAAATACAATGTGAAAGAAGAGTGGCTGCCACGTTATCACCAGGTTTAGAATGGATGTAAATCCGTGTGTCGTCTGCATAAAAATGATAATTAAGACCGAAAGATCTTAGGAGCTGACCAAGAGGAAAAATATAAATGCTAAAGGCCTGAGGGACACCACACTGCACTGAACCCATTTCTGACCTGCATCCACCCAGAGACACAAACTGCCTACGATCTGAGAGATAAGATCTGAACCAATTTAAAGCAGACCCTGAGACACCAAAGATAGTTCCAAGACAGGTAAGTAAAAGAGTGTGATCAACAGTGTCAAAAGCAGCACTGAGATCAAGAAGGACGAGAATAGAAAGAGAACCAGAATCAGAAGCTATTAACAAGTCAATAGTGACCTTAACTAAAGCTGTTTCTCTACTGTGGAGTTTACGGAAGCTGGATTGAAGGGGCTCAAAAAGATTGTTAGCAATGAGGTGATTGTGCAATTGAGAAGCAACAGTGCGTTCTAGGATTTTTGAAAGGAACGGAAGGTTAGATACAGGACGAAAGTTGTTAAAGTTATCCAAGTCAAAGCTAGTCTTTTTGGGTACTGGAGTTACAGCAGCAATTTTAAATGCTTCTGGCACAACACCAGTGCACAGGGAGTCATTTATTATACTCAAGACTATAGGGCACAGGGACGCAAAACTTGATTAAAAATAAACTAGTTGGTATAAGATCAATAATGCACGTGGTAGCCTTCATACGTGATACCTCATTACCTAGAGTAACATGGTCAAGTGGAGAGAAATTTGATAGAGGGGTGCCAGAAAAGCAGGAGAGACTGAAAGAAGAAGCAGGGGAGACAGAATGAGTAGTAAGGGTGGACTTACGAACATTGTCAATCTTGGTACTAAAAAAGTCAAGAAATTTGTTACAAAGCTCAGTTGAAATTGGTGGAGCAGTTACACTTGAGTAATGTATTTAAAGTATGAAAAAGTTGTCTGGGATTGTTTTGGTTGTCAGCAATGATCTGGGAAAAATAATGAGACCTGGATAAGAGACCTGGCAGATAACATTTCAGCTTTATAATCTTGCAAGTGGTCTTTCCAAGCCTGGTAATATACGTTCAAGCCAGAAAGCCACCACTTGCACTCCAGTTTACGACAAGCTGCCTTCATTGAGCGCAGATTGGTGTTATACCAAGGAGCAGAACGCAAAAAGGAAATGGTCCGTGATTTCAAAGGAGCAGAGGAATCCAAGCCAGATATCAGAACGTTATTTAACAGAGAAATTTTGTCATCAAGGGGATCTGATGGAGAAAAACAACTTAAGGAAGAAGTAAGAAAGTTAGTGAAATCTGGTAGATCAATGGATTTCCATTTGGAAATTTTATAGTACGATTTGAAGAGATATTTGTGTGTGGTAATTCCATATTAAAAAAGATAGCTAGATGGTCAGAAAGACCTAAATCAGCAAAGGAAAGCTCAGACACGAAAGAACCATTTGCAGTAACTAGGTCTAATGTGTGACCCCTGTTATGTGTAGAACAGTCAACAAACTGAATTAAATCAAAACACTCCAATAAGACAAAAAGTCCTTTGTTGTCTTTTGAGTCAGTGTGGATGTTAAAGTCCCCCAAGATGAGAATCCTCTTAAACTTGAGGCACAAAAAGTCTTCATTAGTCTTTGGAGGTCTATAGACTGTAGCGATGATGGCAGTGAGAGGGGCAGAGAGGAGAAAGAGGAGTCCATCACTCTGTTTGTGCCATGTTTCTGTTAAGCACACAAGGTCCAGTTTTTTCTGTGATAATGTCTGACTAAAACAGAGCCTTGTTATTCACAGAGCGTGCGTTAAATAATGCCGCTTTAACCGGACTCACGGAAACAGAGGATAACAGGGAAATCTCTGAGCGAGGAAGTGCTGACAAGTTGTTCAAGTTAACACCACTACTAAACAGTCTCTCAGCTTTACGCCGAAACGTTGGACCAGAGATGGCAGGAGACGAGTGGATAAAACTGTGCCTAGAAGAGCGATGTATGTAGTGCCTTGGTCGCAATATTCCAGTATTACGGCAAAGCTCATAAGTGTCATTCGCCAAATAGAAGTTCCTGTTTAGGTTCAGTAGGTGATGTGCGGTGTACCTTAAAGCCATGCTGAGGGAATCCACATCCACAGTGACCTCGCAGTAGAGTGAGTCCTGAGCAGGGCAACAGCAAGGTAGACTCCACCAGAGAAAGCTCACAGATAAAAACAACAGTCCAAAGTTTAAAAAGTGATCCCACATTGCAACAAGGCAATTACTAAGACAGCGATCAGGCTGTAAGAACTTAAAACTTCAAAGCTCCAAAACCCCACGCTACCATTCAAAGTAACTAAATAATCATTATAAAAACAAGGAAAACGGTGAGAGGAGCGCCAGCGTTCCCAATCAGCCAGAACCGGAGACCAGTCTATTCTCCTCTTATCTCTCTCATCATCAAGGTGTTTCAACCTGCAGACCCTCTGCTCACAGGATGTTTTTTTGTTTTTCGCACCATTCTGTGTAAACTCTAGCGACTGTTGTGTGTGAAATTCCCAGGAGATCAGCAGTTTCTGAAATACTCAAACCAGCCCAAATGACGCCAACAATCATTCCACAGTTAAAGTCACTGAGATCACACTTTTTCTTCATTCTCGATTCATGATGTTTGAACATTAACTGAACTCTTGTTCTGTAACTTTATGATTTTTGCATTGTGCTGTTGCCAAATGATTAGCTGATTAGATAACTGCATGAATGTGCATGAATATTTTTGTATTTTAATTATCATGTTATTTATTATTTTAAATGATTTTAATTAGATTAATGTAAGTAAATGTATACAGTAAAAGTATACAGTAATGTGCCAACTGAAAATGTACTGGTAAACAGCAGTCAACATTTACACTCAACACACACTATTTTTTGAGGGGAAAAAAATCGCTGCTGTCCATGGTTTTCCTCTAGCTTTGACACCTGCAGGAAGATCAGTAACACATCTAAGTGGAGAAGTGCTCATTTCTGCTGCGCTTGTTCTGTCATTGGAGTGACTGGCTAACCTTAAGCTACTTCAAGTGAACTTGTGACCATGACAGAACAATATTCCTAAAATAATTTCTGGAGATGTAACTGAAAATGTAAATTTGGCACTTGTTTGATTTAGGAACATGATCAGCTACTAGATGGCTACGGAGTCATTTTGGTCCACACTTCGCCACTCCCTGGTGGTCTAGTGGTTAGGATTTGGTGCTCTCACCAGTTGTCCGCTCTACCAACTGAGCTTTTGAAGGCAATTAGAAGAAGACCTGTGGTAAGTGACCTAGTCAGCTAGACCTCACACAAACAATTCTCATCATTATTTATCTGGAATTTGCTCTTTACAAAGAAAGTGGCAAAGTGATTTAAGGAAACACATACGGAAGTCCAGAAAGGCTATGAGTTAATTTTTGTTTTCTGTACTGGTATCTTGAGATCACAACTTATTTTACTTTTTTCCTCATGACCTCACAATAATAGCAGTACATTGTTGTGGCTGGTGGCACACTGTCATATGTTGGTGTATTGACTATTCTGCAGTAATTACATGGAGATGTCCCAGTCCCAGTTAGCTGGAAATGAAACTGACCACCCGTTCAGGATCATTACAGTGTCCATGATGGTATAGTTGCAGATTTCTAAGTTGCCTTTTCAAGTGATGAACACTAATTTGGAAATTGTCTAGCACTGACAAACATATAGCTATTTCCTCTTGCGTCAGTCCCTGATTAAAGTAAAATGTACAGCATGTATGCCTAATCATGCATTCTGACATCAAGAAAACAATATTTGAGAACAACTTTTGTTCTCTTGAGATCATGATGAAAAGTTTTTCTAAGAAAACAACTTTTGTTATCATAAAATTACAAGAAAAAAAATGTCGTGATATCAAGATAATGGCACAGAAAAAATATAAATAACTCATGACTGTTCTGAACTTGATTACCATGAACACTTGATTACTTTTACTGTAGGCTATAAACGTGATTGTTGATGTTGGACCCTTCTTCATGCAGAACATTACAAACTGGACAGTTGAAGACTGGAAAAAGGCCAGGCATTTTTTTTTCTTCAGCTGTCCAGTTTGGATGAGTCTGTGATCATGATAGCCTTGGATTCTTGCTCTTGGCTGACAGGAGTGGAACCTAATGTGGTCTGCTGCTCTTGTAGCCCATCCACCTCAAGGTTCGATGTTTTGTGCATGCTGAGGTGCTTTTCTGCTCACCACGGTTATAAAGAGTGATTATATGAGTTACTATATCCTTCCTGGCAGCTCGAACCAGTCTGGCCATTCTCCTCTGACCTGTTTTGTTTTTCACATACCACAGTTAAAGTCACTGAGATCACACTTTTTCTTCATTTTGATGTTTGATGCTCTTGACCTGTATCTGAATGTTTTTGCATTGTGCTGCTGCCACATGACTGGCTGATTGAACAGCTGCATGAATGTACAGGTGTACACGTGTTCCTAATAAAGTGGACAGTGAGTGTATAGTGTAAGATAACACTTTATTGATCCCAAGAGGAAATTAGATACGTATATGCTGCATTCGACTCACCACTATGTGGTAATTCAGTGGTCGGAATCTAGTCATTTTCGACTTTGGCATGTTGGACAGATGAAGTGGAAAAAAACATGGACGCCTTCCATGTTTGTCTTATGTTAGCAACAAGCTAGGCTGCTAACTGTGACGAATGATGTAACATTGAGCTGTATAGTTAATATGTCTGATTTAGCAAGCGAATATGTATGCATGTTGATTGATCTAAAGAAAACATTTGTACACACAGTTCATTTAACTCATTTAAAAGTAAGAAGCGCTACTTTGTTTACTTCTGATGCTGTGAGCGGCCATATTGATTTGACGTCACTGAGTAAAACAGGGAAAGAACTTGTAGTTGAGAAGATAACCCCAAGGTGATAAGTAATAATGTCAGGTTGAGGGCTTTTTCTTTGGCTTTTCAGGTTGGAGGTTGGGAATTACAAGTTGCTACATGGAGTCGCTTAATGTTTACATGTACACTTTCGTATTAAATACAGTACATCACAGTGTTTCTCCAGCATAGAATGTGACTTTTGCACAACCGTGTTCACTTGTTCAACATTTACGATCCATTTTTAATGTAAGCAGAATTTACAAAACAATGAACATCTCAGTTCGATAATTTACAGCAACTAGATACAATACATGATGTTTTAATGAAAGATTTCTGCTCTGTTGTTCTTTAATGTGAAACTAGTTTACTGTGACCAAATGCAAGGAAAAAGATATAAACATATGAATGTATTTTATTTGTTTGTGTCGTTTTAAGACATGTAAAAAAAAAAAAGCTCCAGAAAAGGTTTTAATGGAAGTTACCGTAAAACTCGGTGTATATTATAGGTTCTAAGGCAGTACATTAAGTTCTCAATATTCCAGAGCTTGAAACTTTTATTTCCTGTTCTGGTTTACCCATATGGCAAAACCTTTTAACAATCTGCCTTGTATTCTAAGAAATATTATAATAAAAACCAGTCATGCAATAAGAATGAAACTGAAACGCCTGTAACCAACTGTTTTTCAGATAAATGAATGTGAGTATATAACATTTTCTTACCATATGATGTCTCAAACTTGTTTTTCGATTCTGGTATTACTGCTTTTTGACTCCATGATTTTAATAATGATTCGGTAAAGAAGAAGAAGAAGAAGAAAAAAAGCTCGACACTATTTAGGATCAGTGAGATAAGCGCAGAAGAGGATTCCTCCCCAAGAGCAGGAGGAAGTGCAGGAATCTCTTGTGGTATTTACTGACACCTTGTGGCGAAATCGTGTAACTGCATCTAGATATTCTGAAAATTGATGTATTCTAATTCAGCTAATAAAGATACCTAAAGTTACAGTGCTGACTCTCTTTATACCACTGAATAATTACAGGACAGCACATCACTATTATCACTATTGTTGTTTTTACAATCAGCTCTAAAATTAATCGCACATCAGTAAAAAAAAAAAAGTTATGAAAAAATGTCTTTGTGGTTAATTAGATTAATTTCACACTAAAGTAAGAAAAAATTCAATTCTAAAAAAAACATGTGGAAATTTTGTGTATTAACATACATAATACATATGTGTATTTTTTAAATATATATTAACAAAACCACGTGTCTGTTTTGTATAATAATAAAAAAAAATCTAAAACTGTATAGAATTAGAATGAAACGTCAGCGTGAACATTCATTTAAATGAGAATTAATTTCGAAATGAATAATAAAATAAAATAAAATAAAATAAAAGAGCCAGACCTACTGTCTGTCTGGCATGTTAAGAAAAAAAACTATATATTGTTAATTATCTTCCATTCTTTGTAAAGCACCCTCAATTGCCATGTGTATGAAGATGAACTTTATAAATAAATTAGCCTTACCTTATATGTGTTGAATCTTAAATAGCAGGAAATCAACGTGGCTGTACTTGTGTTAGAGGCTTAAATGTTTTGTGTAATATTTAATAAAAATTATGAAACTTTTTAAACTTAGAAACAAGGCTAATGATCGCCTTATGAAAATAACTGATTGTTTGAAAATGCTTGAAACGCCACACACAGGCGACATCTGCTGGACAGAGTGTGTAAATTCACCTGCAAACCCCAAAACAAAACCCCACAATTTAGAAGTTACCTGTATTCATTTTCATTTAATGATAATCTTTAATACTAAGAAGTAAGCAAACCTGATTTTGTCTTGAATTTCTAGGCCATCAGGTATAAGTAGCTGTTCATAATCTGTGTGAGACAAGCTTCATTTGAGTATTAAATATAAATTTGGGAATTGTATGTGTATGTAGGCTCAGGATATTTCCCCTCCACGGCAGCAGAGGTCTCCTGAGGTCTTCCTGCTTTACTGTTTTTTAATCAGATCATGGATCTCTTGATCTCTTGACTGTGAGTTCTGAATTTGTCTCTTGGATCATCCTCTAGTTTGGATTCATCATCTGATTCATCGTGGTATTTTAATCTTTGCCTGTTGTAGTTTTGGATTTTTGGATTGTGATTACAATTGTGTTTGCTAAACTTCTGCACATGGATCCTCACTCCCCATTGCCTCCGACTCCCCATTGTCACACTGTGATAGGGACGGACCACTGTTATGCAATTTTAGAGTAATTATTGGCTGTAACATGTGATCAGCAGACATTGTTTAATTCAGTCCACTGGTCTGAAGTTATTACAGATGATCTGAGACTGATAAAGTTACCGCATTTGACACAGATTCACTTCAGTCTAAAACCAGCTTAACATTTTAAAAAAGTATGACTGCTTATAAGAAACTGTAGAGCAGATATTTTGTTTCTAAATGTGTCTTGTTATTTTGCCTTTGCAAATATTAGACATATTGAGCAAATCAAAATAGTAAAAATCCACATTAAGGCCATTTAATGCCTTAAAATATGTAACACTATAAAAAAAAGCACATACCGTTTACAGCGTGTTGTTGTTATTGTTGTTCTTTCGGCTGCTCCCGTTAGGGGTCGCCACAGTGGATGATTGGTCCGCATATTTGATTTGGCCCAGTTTTTAGGTCGGATGCCCTTCTGGATGCAACCCTCCCCGATGTTATCCAGGCTTGGGATCGGCACTGGGAGTGCACTGTCGTGTGCCAGGAATCGAAACCGGCCTCTACTAACCACTAGTCCTCCAGAGACCCACCATTTATATTGTTTATTAAAGTATTAAAGTTAATATCCAATAATCTGTGGAGTGACAATCAAACAGCACACCTGAGCGTGAAGTAGACAAGAACATTTAATGGTAATAATAATAATAATAATAATAATGAGAATAATAATATGCATCTTAATAAATAGAAATCTTCATCTTACAGAAAGAAGAATAACACAAAGTTTAGAGCACAGAGGCAAAAAACGAGGATGGAAGGACACTGACAAAAAAGAAATATTATTTTTCAATATATATCCATTTACATATTTCATATTTTAAAACTTTTTATTTAACATGAACATTTACAAAAGAGAGATTTTTTTTATAAATCCTTATAAATAAACTTTATCAATATAGAACAAAATACAGAATTTGAGAAAGGCAGAAAGGGGAAAAGGAGTGTTATTTACAGAATTTATGAGAAATACAAAAGAACAGACTGTACACAGGAGAACCAGATGGGAATGCGCTCTCTCTCTCTCTCTCTCTCTCTCTCTCTCTCTCTCTCTCTCTCTCTCTGTCATAATGAAAGTATCATATTTGATGCCATTTGTGCTCAGATTATTTGCTGAGCTTTACACAGACACTCGCTGAAGGAGATTTTAATTTCTGCACAGATATTAAACACTTCCTTCAGTTGATATACAGAGAGCTAGACTATGATTAAAGAATTCAGCCAGAAATAAAAACGTTTTTCAGTTTACCACAATTTTTCCCACTTACCCCAAATGGTGTCCTGAAAAAAACCCTTCATATTCTCAAATTCAGAAAGACTGAAAGATGCTGTGCCTACCTCCACATTTATAACCTCATCTACTGATGGAAAAACAACATTACTGACATTACCTTACAGAAAACTTTACCATATCAAAATAACATATCAGTGATCACACCCATTTATGTGAAGTGTCTTTCAGTACAAGCCTGTGATTTGCAGCTGCACTACTGTCAGAGCTGCTGTTACAGCAAATCAGTCAACACCTTCTGACCAATCAGAATCCAGAACTGCGGAACAGCACTGCGGTTGGCTTTTTATCCAACGTGAACTTTGCAAGGAGAAACTGACCTAAACAAAACCATGTTTTAAAACCATTTTTTAGAGTTGTGGTGTCAAAAAGTTTTTGGCTGTTTTCCAGAATCCAGGCACAGCGATATCCGATGGGTTTTCCCAGACTGCCACACAAAAACAGTTGATAAACCAAGATTATTAATGTTTCATGTCTGACTCTTCAAGTAATGACATTTTGGGGCAAGAAGGACAAAATGTACTTCACTTTTGGCCAGATAATTTCATTTAATTACATTAATAAGGGTGTAAACTTGTGAATCCATGTAGGTTGATATTAAGAAAGAATTCTAGAGCGTGAATGTGGAATATGAACAAATCAATCAACTCTCATACATGGTCAATAATGAATGTTCTATATGGATATTTATTTCTGCTACATGTATATTGATTTACGCTAGTTAAAAATGGTAATGCTTAAAATGTCAATATCTACTTCAGAAAAAAAATACAAACAAAAAATATATACTGACTAATTTTATGTAGTTTTAATTTACATATGAATAATTGGTGTTAAATATAAAGATAAGAAAGGGTCAGTGAACCAGGTATATATTACACTTATGCTTATACTACAGCTGATTTAACTGATCTCTCTCTCTCTCTCTCTCTCTCTCTCTCTCTCTCTCTCTCTCTTTCTGTGTGTGTGTGAAGATAGTGGGAAAAATGAAGTGTGTTTATATGTATATGACATATAATATGAATGGGATATGGAGGATATCACAATGCACACACACACACACACACACACACACACACACACACACACACACACATCAGAGTATACTGTATGTACATACACACACAGCAAATATTAACATCTCCACATTCAAAGACTCACAACTCAGAACACACAAATGTCAGTTTTCCAAAAAATTGTTTCCTCTAATTTTTTTTTTTTTTTTTTTTTACAGTTGGTCTTTTTGTCCCAACCTTTACATCTATCAAACCCCCATAAATGCTTTTATACAATTTATTTTGGATAAAAATGACAAAATGTCGTAACAGTCAGCCGTGGAACATTACTGTGTGGAAGCATTTTATATATGAGGTTTTAAACCTTTTAATAATAGTTGATAAAAGTCATTAGTAGTTATAATAATAATAATAATAATGATAATAATAATAATAATAATAATAATAATAATAATAATAACATCAGGGCTCATTTTTAACATTAAAACACATATATTTTTTAAATCGTGTAGCTTAGCTTCTGGCTGGAAGTACCTGGGTTGTTGAAAGAGAGAGTAAACAGCGACAGCAGCGGTAAAGTCTCATCAGATCAGATGATTACAGTCTTGATGAAGAGCACAATCCAGTTCTGCATTCCAGCACTGTTTTTAACACACTTTCATCTATTTCCCCTCACAGCTTGAACTGTGTATCATTGATATCACACTGCGGTGTGTATCCTGTGTTTGAGTATAGACGCAGATGCCCCGTGGTAGGCATGTGAGACCTTCAGGAATTTGAAGCCTTTTCTTATTTACTTATTTATGACTTTATTATTTATCACTCAATTAGGGGCCATTAATCAGCATACCTGAGAATCAAGTCTAAATCTGTGGCAGCTATTTTTCTGTTTAGATATGTGGCTAGCATGTTGGTGGTATAATTTAGCCAGATGAGCTGCTAGGTTTTATCATGTTAGATAGTTCATTTTATTCCCCTACCCACTAGCTAGCTCTCCACTATCACATAACAGCCTCCAGCTGGGGAGTGTGAAGGCTAACACATGCTTCCTCCAAGACATATGAAACCAGACAAACCCATCTTTTCAATCCACCAATCGTGCTAAATCCCAGGGCAGCTGAACACTCAGAGGAAAGCGCTATCTGCCCTCTTCAACACACATGAGCTCACATAAGTGCATGATTGGCTAGTGTCACTGTGATTGACAGGGGAGAGAGAGTATGTCCCTCCCACTCAAAAAACACGGCTAATTATGCTCTCTTGGACTCCTAGCCACAGATTACTGTGACATCGTTGGTATTTGAATGTATGATCTCCTGATGATAGCTAATTCATATGAACTGTCAGAGCTGCTGTTATGTAAGGAATAACACACTCCAGACCATGCTGTTATATAAAAGTAATGCATACTGGGGGGTGGGGTGGGGTGAAGTGCATTATTTACGCATAGTCACATGTTCCGCTTATATCACAGTGATTTGCCAATGATTACAATGTTGAATTTATTAATGAATGACACGTCGCACATTTTAATGGTTTATAGTTAGAGTTAATTTTATGGAGTGTCTGAGAGACAAGTTAGTTCCTGTTCTCACTAAATGTTCTCACTTACCGAGACTAAGAGCACTTAAAACCAAAACTCCTGGCATGAATGTTAGAGAAATCTCTCCTAACAAAAAACTTCATAATTATTAGAATTACTTTGTTAAACAAAAACCTGTTTTTAAATCCGTTTATTATTCGTCTTAGATTATGTGGAGTGTCCACTATACAAGTCCCTGTCAATGAGCTGTTACTATAGAAACAATAGCGTATTAGAATGATAGCATTAATATAAACCTATCGTTCGTGTTACAGCTGGAACTACTGTCCGAGCCGTTCTGTTATACATGCTGTTTTATACAGTATATGTGTATATATAGTGGAAGGGGAAGTCAGCAAGTGTGTGTTAAACAGTGCTGGAACACAGAGTGAGTTTTCTAGTCTTCTAACCTTTTCCACAGGAGGTTAGCAAACAGGAAGAGAGTCATGACATCAGCAACAGGAAGTGGATCAGGATCTTCTTTCCTCATTGGAAAGAAGGAAGAAGGGTGGGGCGGCAGGAAATGGTCAGCCAGGTTTAAGAAGAAGGAGCCACTGTTGCATTATGGGAGACTGAGTTAGGAAATTCTGATATCTCCGTGTTGATGTCTTCCTCATTCAGTGGAAGTGCTGACACTGTCAAGAGTTTCAGCCAGAATAAATTCAGTGCCACTCAACAAATCCGCTTTTAATCAGTGTCTTGTTGTGCATGTTTTTTCTCTAAACACTGAGGAAGCACAACTAGAAAGACTTCAAGATTATTCTGAGGACTTCTTAGATCAGTGTAACAAAAAAGGGCAAGGAACCGCATCCAGGAAGTGCTATAGGATTGAAAGCACAGGACAGAGTGACATCACGGCACAGGAAGTGGACTGATCAAAACTCCCCGAACAGGAAATGGATTATTATTATCATTCACAATAGACCTTGGCTGTGGGTCTGGATGCTCTGATCCATTTTCACATCGATGGTGTGGGTGGAGCCAAAAGCTCGGCCTTGTTCTCTCAGCTGTGTTCTGACGGCATTTTCTCCTCAGTATATATTTAATGTGTGTATATATGTGTATGTGGATATTTATATCTCTTAAACACACTTTTCTGCATCAACAAAAATATAGAAAAATAAAACGCTTTGTGAAAACGGGCTCTGTCCTCTTGTTCTGCCTTTTTATCTTCATTTTATTATCTTTTTTTGCTCTTTTTTTCATGCCCATCTGCTTTTCGGTCATTCTGGTCTTATGTTTCTTGTCATTTCTGGTTGTGGTGTGTCCATCATTCCTCTGCTGCTGAGCACTGCACTCCTTTTCTCTCTCTCTCTCTCTCCACATTTTTACTGAAAAATAAAATACACATCAGGTGAAGCTGAGAAGCTGCTCTCTGATATAATAACTCTACAGAGAATTTTAAATCTTATTAAAAGTTTAAAGGGAATGACTAAATGTGCATCATCTGAACCAAGTCCTAATTTCAGGAGCTGAAAGTGATGAAAGAAATAATAATAATAATAAAAAAAAAATCTCAAAATCATAACAATTTGACTGCTCGTGACTGAGGGGACGAAGAGATAAAATAACAAAAGAAAGAAAGAAAGAAGTATTAGATGAAAAAGATAGAGAAAGAAACCTAGAAAGACCAAAGGAAATAAACAAACAAATAATTAAATAAATAAAGATAAAAACTAGAGAAAAGAAGTAAGAAAGAGAGAAACAAAGAAAGAATGAATGAATGAAAAAGAGGAGTAGTATTAGATGAAAAAGAAAGAGAAAGAAACCTAGAAAGGAATAAAATACACAAATAAACAACTAACTAAATAAATAAAGTGATGTTTTGTGTAATGTGTTGTTTCTTGTAAAGCAATGTGTCGTCTGAACTGATGTTTCGTGTTGAGACGTTTCATGTAAAATGATGTTTCACGTAAACTTTTGTGTAAAACATTGTTTTTATAAATTGTATATATAAATATATATAAATTATACAAGTTTTGTATAAAATGATGTTTCATTGAAAGTGATGGTTTTTGTAAAGTGATGTTTTGTGTAAACTAATATTTGTTGAAAGTGATGTTTTGTGTAAAACAATGTTTTGTCTAAAACGATGTTTCCTTTAAAGAGATGTTTTGTGTAAAACACTGTTTTGTCTAAAACGATATTTCCTTTAAAGAGATATTTCGTGTAAAGTGATATTCATTTTTGACGAAACAGTTTGTTTCTGTTGAAGTACGTCATGTGTAAGCATCATTAATGAAACACTAACGAGTGACGACGCTGTCCTGTAACCTCTTTATTCACACACTAAATCCAACCAGTTTACTTTTATATGAGACATATACTGTAGAAACATCACATATTCTTGAGATAAACAAAATACGGGAGGTTTATACATAATTTAACAACCATATGTAAAGAAAATCAATCACAGCTCTCAGGAGAAAGAAAATAATGTAGAATTGTGTTGAAAACCGAAGCGTAATTTCAGATAGATGATCTTAAAAAAAGTATATTTTAAACATGACACTTTTGTCAAGATGTGTATCATGTATATTAGATTAAAAAAGAGAAAAAAAATACTTAAATACATCCATAATAAGATAAATAGAGACATATAAAAGATTGATAATAGAATCAGCAGTATATGCAGCATGTACACAGAACTCTATATACACATCACTATGGGTTTTTTTTGCTCATCTTCTTTTTGCTTTTTCAAGAAAGATTTCTTCCTAAAACTTTCTCTGAAGCATGTATCTATAAATCATTATAGGTGTTTTTTTTTAGACTCATATAATACGTTACAAATCTCTAATGATTTACAATTGTTAATTAAAAAATATAAATAAGAGAAGGAAGATAAAATTTCTTGATTTCCTGCTTCATTTCTTAGTAAATAATAAAAAAAATTAAATTAAATTAAAGTAAATAAATAAATAAGTAAACAAAACAAGCAAACAAACAAATAAATGAAAAAAGTAAGAAAGAAGGATGGAAAAGAAAGAATGAAAAAAGAATGAACCAAAGAAATGAATAAAAACACTGCAGTTCATGAAGCATTATAAGGTATTATTAGAGGTTATACTCTACACTGCTTACTAAACTCCACAAAACTCCAACAGACATTAATGATTTATGAATACAGGCTTCGTAAAAAGTTTTCCCAGACTTTTCTTTGATAATAGTGAAGTAAACATGATAGCCTGCGTCGCAGGGCTTTTCCAAAGACCCAGAGTTTATACATTTTCTACATAGGAGGTGATTAGTAGATACATTATACCTGTGCTGATATGTAGACTTTATAACAGAGTCATCTATAGCTGCGAAATATATATTGTTTTATGTATGTACCTGAAAATAATGAGATTAAAAAAAAAAAGCTAAACCCGTTTGCTGGTTCATTGGACAGGAAACAGTAAAATGTACATAACTGCAATAAACTTTAGAACAATAAAGTATTAAAATAAAACATTAATACATTGTTTATTGTTATTTTTTCATGGCTCAATACATAGCAGCCTTCGTTTGCACAGATGTATGAGTGAAGTGAAGTCGTACAGAAAGACAGCTGCCTTGAGTAAATATGTACGTATAGTAGTGATATACACTGGAAATAATCTGAAATACTGTTAAAATTGCAAACCTGTTTTTGTTTTATTTTCACCCCAGTGATTTCCTCCTTGTAAAATAGACAGTAAGATAGATTGAGGTGCACAAACCTTATTTGTTTCCTGAATTATTTAATTTGGAGCTCAATAGATCGTACTGAGAAAAAAAAAGACTAAAAAAATAAAAGCTGGCCATAACTAAGTGATGTTCGGTGCACTGGGGGAGAAATGCTGACTCTGATTCTGGATACATTATTAAATAAAACACAGCAGAATTTGGATCTCTTTACTCGTCATAATCTGTAATGCATTCAATATCAGTCTAAAGGTGTGTTGTTGGGGATGTTGTGTAGTGTTTAGAGAGTGTTTATCCCTGACTCTGTGGATGGTCACATTTTCAACTGATGCTCCTGAGGCCCCTTTATTGTTTGGGAAGTTGGAGATTGAAAGATTTGGCAAAAAAAAAAGAAAAAAAAAATCAAACGAAAATAATCTGGCACACGTAATGTACCCTGAATGTAGTCAGGTCCTGTTTAGTGTCTAAAATACCTAACAAATAAGAGAAGTCTGTCTCAGCCAAAATTCTTATCTCATTATTGGTTCAGTGTTTAATCTGACCGGGATACAGTAGATTTGTAGCTAAGAGCTGCTGCTGTAATCATTAAGACCGTCCTGTTACTCATCCTAGGACACTTATTCACAATCTGCTCACACTGAACATCCTGTAAACACACTCACTACTGCTTGTCTTTACTCTTCTACACCTGTATAATGATTTATAATCCCACTATCCAAGGTTTCTTCCTCATGTTGTCTCAGGGAGTTTTTCTGCACCACTGTCACCATTAGGGATCTGAATCTACATCCTGATTTCTGTAAAGCTGATTGTGATAATGTCTATTGTTAAAAGTGCCTTTAAATAATCAATTTTGCACAAAAATGATCATTTGCATGACTTACCGCTCCAGCTTTAAACTTTAGCAATATTCTGGTCACCCATCAGTGTACTCAGTGAGCTTAATTCATGTTTATAGGTGACAGGAAGTCTGACTGTGTTCGAAACTCTGACATCATTGAAGATTTTGGGAGATTTTGGAAACAGACTTTAATTATTTGTTAGTTACATTCGCTGTGAGCTGTAATACAAAATACTGTTTGCACCAAATGTGTCACCAGGTAAGCGGAAAAATGTGCAAATTTATTATTTTCTGTGAAATTATTACTTTAACAAGCTCTAAAACCCACAGAGACATGTTTTATACTCCATCATCAACTTTTTGGAGTGGCATGTCTACTGTTCTCTATTTATTTATCCATCTAAAACTTCTGCTTTTGGAATGTTCGATGTCTAAAAAAAAAAAGCCAAAGCCATCCAGAACAATACTACATTAAATAACTGATATTTAAAGAAATATCAAAGCAACAATGTTGAATATAAGATCAGAAAAAAAGGTCAAGAAAAAAAACTTAAAAATCTTAAGTAGCCAATTAATGAGAAAGGGATCCAAGAATATTCCTTTGTCAAAAAGAGCTGGTAATGGTAAACACAAAATATCAAAATAAAGCTAAACATCAACCTATTTTTAAAAGGCTGTGTCCCAATATAGTTTTTAATGCACCATCGTTGACTTGCCCTGTCCTCCTGCTATCTTAGCATTACTTTATTGAATCTGGTTTGTGGGAATTTGCTAGATAAGGGATGGAACATTGTACACTTCATGGGAAAAATTTACCCAGAATGCACTGTGATCTGACATGATTTTTATTCCAAAGTAGCCAAAAAGTGTTGGAAGTGGGTTTGATGGAGTGTTCGTACTTTCTTTGACTAGCTAGTTACCATGCTAGCTGCATAGCTAGCTAATTAGTAAGCCAATACATACTTCAGAGAAGTTAGACTGTAAAAATCTCCAAATGAAATTGCTACATTGCCACCAGGTTTAGTTAACATAAATACAGCATGATTTGGGCTTAGGGGAAGTCGACGAGGGTGCATTAGAAAAACATTAATGGTACGCAGCACAAGCATCGATGTACAGTTTGCTTTTTTGATCCAGATCTGCTCCTTCTACTGCCGAGAGCGTTTGAAGATTTGCCGGTTCACAGATGCACGATTTTTGCTACACTGAGCACTTCACTGCATTGATTAGCCCGTTAAAATTTAATGCCTAATTAAATCAGAAGTCGAGGGGCTTTTGGGAGCTGTGCGGTGTGTGGACTCACATTGATTCACATTGTGTGTGTGTGTGTGTGTGTGTGTGTGCTTTCCTTGGCAGATGTAAAAGAGACCTTTCTAATCAAACATCAAACTGCATTAGGTCAGCAACAACACACACACACGCACACACACGGATAAACATGTATGAAGACCCTTAGGCATATAAGCGGCATAAAGATCTTCTAATGGAGGAATGAGAATAACTAAAACACAGTTGGAAAATATAAATATATAATCATATATACGGAATGTAAAAATCTGTCCTGCTTCTGCATTAAGATGCATAGACAAAAAAACTCTTTGGGAATGTCATTTTTTTCTGTCTCAAATAATAAAACACTCCACACACTCCACACCATACTCTAACCTCAATGTACAAATACCAAGTTAAGATAAGCTGCCAGTCGAAAGTTTTTGAACCTCCTGTATTAATATTTTCTGTTAAATACAAGAAAGTGGTTCAAGTTCAATCCTCCAGAATTAGTAAATCTAAATCCTTAAATACAAAGATTTGGGAACTTGACAGAACACTTGTTTAGTATCTTTCCTTTTTTATTTGTTATACCAACCTCCGCAGGTTCAAAAACGTTTGACTGGCAGTGTAAATGTACACAGGAATTTCAGACGTAGGGGTTGTGTGTACATAATAAGAAAGAAACAATTATGCCATGATTTTTAATCCCAGAATTAGAGACGTCCCAGATAACAGTTTTAGGTTTTGATTCAGTCTGTCATGTTTCCTGGGTGTTCTGACAAAATGCATAGACAACACTCTTAAGGAAATGCCTTTTTGGGTTTTATGTAATAAAACACTACAAAAGTCCATATTCTAACCTAAACTTTCTATATGTTAAACTAAAAGGTATACATGTGCATATCTGAATGTCAAAGGCAGGGTTTATTTTGAGAAATGAAATAAATGAGAGAAATATTGTCTGAAGTGTCAGTGCTTTCCAATCCCAAAGTTGCTGAGCACACAGTTAACAGATTTATGTTATCAGAATGTTTTCTGAACGTTACGGAGTGCAGGAAACGTCTTCGTCTAACCAGAAAAATAGAGACTAAATGTGATTAATATTTGTTAAATAACAGCGCTTAAGAAGCACCTGGACTTTAGCTTGTTGGATGAGTATACACTTAATGAATCTGTGAAAAACAAGTGATACCGGGAAGATGTTCCACATTTCGTGCATGTTATATTAATAAGATTTGCCCTGCTGAGTATATCTTTTCTTTTCCCATTTTTTTCTTTTCCCTTCTCTTCCTCAAAGATGATATTTTAAAATAAAGAGCTTCACCTCCACCTCCACTTTAATATTAGTATTATATTAATAATATTACATTTTTAGAAAAACTGCATGATGATTGCTAATTTAATTATAGGTGCCTTTAATTTAATACATATCTGACTGCTTTGACTGTTAATCTCCTGTTTTATATATATATATATATATATATATACGTAGTATTTTAGTTTTGACTAAAAAAAGGATTTTAAAAAGCATAATAAATTAGAAAAAAATTAGAAGCATTATGTCTTTAAATATAAGTGGTGTTTTGTCCTGAAATGAAACATAAGAAGTGACCATGAAATAAAGAGGAGTGTAAGGGCTGTGTTTGATTCGGATGTAAACCAATATAACCAGTGACATCATACTGAGCCCAGACACACACACACACACACACGCAGGTGTAACTGTTGTGTGTTGGGACAGTGCGTTAGTGTTGTGGTGTGATGAGGCCATCGGGAGCCAGTCGTGTCGCCTGTCGTACAAGAGGGGTTTGCTCGCTTTAATTTAGTGCGGTCGGTGTGTTTGTCTCTGCTTTAGTAGGGTGTGAAGCGACTGTACGCTCCTCGGCAGAGGCTAGCCTGCAACATCAAAGATGAAAAAAGAGGGGGGCAGTCAGAGTGATGGAGGCGGAGATGCCTTCTTTCTCCTTCCTCACTCCTTTCCTTCCTGCTCGAGTAAATGTGAAGAGAGCCAGATAAAGAAAATTTATTTAATCCATTCCGAGCTTTTTTTTTTGGAAAGGCTGTGGTGTGTTTCCCTGAAAAAAGGTGGTTGTGTATTGATTGAACTTTATATGTGTGTTAGTGTTACAAGCATTTATTTGATGCTGATGCAGAGAGAAAGTTCACATTAACTCTTATAACCGCGACCCATTTTCGAGCGTTTTTCACTTCCTGGATTTTTCTTTCAAACCAAGAAAAATAAAACCTGGACTTTACTAATACTTGTATTTTCTGGATTTCATAGACCTATTCCTTCAGGACACAATCATTTTTTTTTGTGTGTTGAATTCTGGATTGCGATCTTAAATGGATAAAATGGATAAAAAGTACAACATGCCATTCTTTAAAAATAAGAAATTGTAAGTGTTGGCCAGTTATTGTGGTATAAGAAGAATAAAACACTTTGGGATATGCTGTAATAGGAAAATAATCAACTTTGACAATAGCTCTACTTAACGGCTCCACTGAGAGGGACAACTATAGAACCCTAATGGTGTGTCGAGTTAAAACACGAGCCTCCTCATCATCATCTCTTCACTCCACTGATCTTTAATCACTGATTCATTCTCTCACTTCTCTTTTAAAACTTTGTGTGCTGTCGTCTGTACAGAGTGTGTAAGCGCTCTTCTCTGTTTCGATGATGACGTGACGGCGCAGGAGCATTGATTAAGCATTGACTAAGGTGTGTAACTCTCCAGAAACTGGATAAATTCCGGAGAAAATCACAATCATGATATTAGCTGTCGAGGTTTATGCAGACTGATAGTAAGAAAGAAAATCTTATTGGAAAACCACCTGAGAGAGACCTGATGTCCTGTTTCATTTGACAAGAGCGAAACTTACGTAAGCTTTACTGCTGTAATCCAGCTGTAACACATCCTCCGTAATCACCTCATAATTATTAGTAATTCTTAATATAAAGTGGGAGTGAAACGTGAAGCCGTGTGGATCTTCCTTTCCTTCAGGAAACACTCGTTTCAAAGAGACGTCCTGTTAATATTCTCTTTTAAGTATGTGTAAAGGTGGCAACCTCACTGCCAATGGCTTTAACACTCTGTGATCCTCATCAGACGGAGCTCTGGCTACGCTTCTCTCCATGGGCCACGTCTCAAACCTTCAAAGGCTCACTTTCCCTAATTGAGAAGAACTTCAAACTTTCATTAGAGTAAAAGAACTGGTTGCTGAACTTTCTCTCCATGCTGGAGAAATAGATCCTTTGGCGCCCTCGGAGGAGCTAATTACTGAATTACTGTCTTTTTAAATGCAAAGGAGCGCTGCATTCCCGCTCAGAGATGTTAATCAATTATGATGAAAGAATTAGGTGCTGTTGGATTGTATTCTTTCTTTTTGCTCCGGAAATTTCTCCATCTACATCAGCATCACCCTCACACACACTCATAACTGTATATATACACACACAGCCTTAGAGTTGATGATTTTTAAGGTTGATATAGTTCGTGAAAACACTCTTGTGGAAGGAAATTCAGAGGGAAAGAGGAAAGGAAACAAAAATTGCTACAAGCAAAGTTTTAATTGAGCAAATAAGGAGGATTTGACGAGGAAATGTCATAATTAATGAAAGCTTTTAGCTAGCAGCTGCACTGCGGAACAATTTCCCTGTTTTTTAATGCTTGTTAGCATGACGCAATGCTAAAACCCGACTCATTTGTTAGGAGGAACGTGCCGGTCCAATCAGTTTACTCCAGTTTTTTACTCTGATGTATGTGAGTATATGTCCCACGGCACACTGCAGCATGCTCGACATGCTTGCTAAGCTCTTGAAGAAGAGCTCTCCTCACTCTCTGCCCGTTGTTTTCCATCTTTGATGTTGTGTTTAATGATCCTTCATCATCCTGCCATTGCTTTAAATTCTTTCTTACATGTAGAGCACCTTACTGGAAACGTAAGGTGCTTTAGCAGAGAAGTTTGATGCTGCACACGCTAGCTAAAAACAGACATTAACTTGACGGCATGTGAGATGACAGTCCCTGCGTCCCATCCTCGGAAGACTGCATTTTTTTTTGGAAGAAAGCATAACAGTTGTCTTGTAAAGATAATTATTTTCCTTTTGAATTCGATACTGTCTGTTCACCTTAACTAGCCAGCTGAAGGTTTTGCAAATGATCTGTCCTTATGCTTCCTTTCAAATAAAACACAGCCATTATCTCAAGTTTAACTACTTCTCAAAGTTGCGACCTACCCAGGGAGGGACCACAGCGAGAGAGAGAAAGTGTGTGTGTGTGTGTGTGTGTGTGTATTTTCTCTCAGTATCATGTGGTTCCATGTATTAGGATTATACATAATAAAATGATGACTGCAGTGTGTGTGTGTGTGTGTGTGTGTGTGTGTTTGCGCGTAGGCCATGTGTATTTTCTCTCAGTATCATCTGTAATATGGTTCGATGTATTAGGATTATATGTAATAAAATGATGACTGCAGTGTGTGTGTGTGTGTGTTTGTGTGTGTGTGTGTGTGAAACATCTGCAGTGTGCTTCATTGTGTGCCATGTGAGTGATTCAATAAAAAACTATCCACTAGAGGGCACTAGAGACAGCATAACACACACCCACAGACACTTCCGTTACTCCGGAGTCAGCACACAGGGGAAGATGTACACTCGGGTCTCAAATTAAAGTCCACCACCAAGAGCTCTGTAATTATTATATTAGTCTTTTAATAATGGAAATGTATAAGAATAGGAATTCTTTTGAACACAATTATGAGAGGATGCATTTGGGTAAAATAAGCAGTCCTCGTAGCCAGCTTTGCTTCTGCAGGGGTAATGAGGACATTGTTATAGTGTGGAACACTGAATACGAGTGTGTAGAAATACCATTTGGATTATCACAACAACAACAACAACAACAACAACAACAAAAATACTTATGTGAATGGTGTGAATAGGAAATTCAGATTGATTTCACTTTCCCACTAGTTTCTCACAACAATGGTGTAGCCTCAGTTTTAATTAATCTAATCCCAACTGAGTAAAGCAGTGTATTAGTGTGCTTTCACATATGCAGCGTTTAGTCCGTTTGAACGGAGCCCTGGTGTGTTCTCCTGCTCAGTGAGGTTCTTTATGTAGGTGAGAACACAGCAATCACACTCAGGTCTACATACTGAGCTACATGCGACTGAACAAACTGAACCATGCCACACATGAAAAATACAAAATGAGAAAATAAAACCTGAATATGAATTTATATAATTATCTGATCATTCTTTAGCGCTGGCTCCATGTCCCAAATGCTCAGATATCTTCAGAAACCTTTTCCTGTTTCTGACCAATGAATAAAAGAGTTTTACCTTTTATCTTTTCAGCTCTACATACCCCTTAGCCAACCTTTTTTTGCTTCATGGTTTGTTCAATTATGTACAAAAGAAAAAAGAATCAGTTTCACTATGATTTTGATTCCGCAAATGGAATCAAAAATAGGTGGGAAAACAGCTCTTGGTCATGGACTCAGACTTTAGGACCCAGTGGTGTGCATAGTGTGTATAGTGTGTGTGTATAGAGCAGGAACTCACCATTGTGCCGACACTATACGTTGCAGCCGGGCTGATCGCGTGAGTGTATGGATCTGCCGTTGCATAGACTCTACCATAGCTAAACACACGCGCACACACGCACACACACACACACACACACACACACACACACACACAGAGAAAGGGGATTTAACACTGGTGTGTCACTGTGGTGTATCAGTGGTGTTGGTTTCAGTCACTCAGGGATGGTGAAGCGTTAAAAAGCTCCGCCGCAGGAGAAGCCCTCAGTGTGTAATAATGAAGATGTGTTAATAGCAAGAAGGAGAAACAGAGACTTTGTTCCACATTAAAGTTTGTGTGAGTGTGAAGGAGGTTTAAAAAAAGAGAGATAGAACAAAATGGTGCAACATCATAAATGATAAAGTACACTTACTACAGTTAATCTGCACTGTACATGTATATATATATATATATCTGTTCATCATATTTTCTATATTTCTATCTGTTCTTTTTTCTTTCTGTCTGTCTCTGTCTGTCTCTCTTTTGAATGGTTAAAAACTTGACAGCCAAAAAAAGACAGAATAAGACAGAAAGAGAAGAAAATTGAGAGATTGAGGAACTGCTTGAGGAGTAGCGTTCTCTCTCTCTTTCTCTCTTTCTCTCTCTGTCTGTCTCTGTCTGTCTCTCTTTCTCTCTGTCCATTGTGTTTCCGTACAGTTTTTATCGCTGCCGGTTCAGAACTAATCCTCCTTCTTTTTTCCTTCAGAGGCAGGACAAGACGCGTGGCTTTTGTTTATTTATTTATTTATTTGACTTCACTTCATCCTCTATTTACTCCCACTTTTCTCTCCTCCCCTCTTTCCTCCAGCGCTCGCTTACAAATGGAGGAGGTCTGCAGGGAGCAGATAAGGGAACCTGAGCCTGGAGCTCAGGGCAACAAGTCAACCAGCAATACAGAGAGAGAGAGAGAGAGAGAGAGAGAGAGGGAGAGAGAGAGAGAGAGAGAGAGAGAGAGAGAGAGAGACAGACATAGAGACAGAGACAGAGATTGAAAGCTGTACTCATTAAATCAGTAAGGTTAACATTAGATCATTAGATTCAGTAATTGAGTTTCTGGGCTGCTGTTAAACTCATATGAATATTAAATGAAGTATGTTCTTGGACAGAGTGACATTAGCCATCTTTCCACCACGGGCCAAACCAGGTACTTGACTTTGGTTCTAGGGTTCCTGGTCCTGGTTCTCTCCCACGGTCAGGGCCAAAATGCCGAGACCTGGTGCTTACATGGCACGTTAAGTGGTTACAATAGATACATAATAATTTACCTACACATACTGAATTAGAAAAATATTTTAAAAAATTCCATAAAATAAAAACGACTAAAGTCAACAGTTTTGGCATATTTGGGATAATGCAGGTAGTTTCTGGGCCAAAAATCTTTGGCTAAAATCCTGGGGATAAATTTCATTTACCAAAAACCTCCAGGGCTAAAGTTTACAGGGTACATTTACATTTACCTCATTTGGCTGATGCTTGTATCCAAAATGACTTTAAATTGAGACCAGATAAAACTGCATAGTTGAGGGTTGAGGGTTGAGGGTCTTGCTCAGCAGTGACATCATGGCGATGCTGGCATGTGAACTTCAGACTGTCTGTTCAGGAGATAATATTCTGGGAGAAATTTCTGGGCTAAAAATTTCTACAGGCTAATGGTCCTAGGATAAATTTAATCAACCACACATTTCTGTGCTAAATCTCCCAGGACAAAGTGCTGGGATAAATTTCATGGACCAAAATTTCTGCTAAAAATTTCATGGGCTAAAACTGTGGACAGATTTCATGCACCAAGACATTTCTGGGCTTAAGCTTCCTAACCAAAGGTGCTGGGCTAAATTTCACAGACGAAAAATTTCTGGGCTAATATTCCAAGACTAAAGCTTTCATGACCAAAGTTTATGCGCCAAATTCTTGGCTAAATTTTACATGCTAAAAGTGTCTAGGCTAAAGTTTCTGGGCTAAAATTTCAAGGCATAAGTTCTTAGGTTAAAGTTCTACAGTAGAAAGACAGCTAATTTTTGCCTCCACAAGCCTAACAGGGTCCATTATGCCACTGGAAAGCAGGGATTCGCAGCCAATATGTTGTGAATTTCGACAGGAGGAGCCATTTGTAGAGAATTTATCGGACATTTTGCAAGTTAGTTTACTGTTTCAAGTCTCGGGAGAAAGCCAGGCTAAAATCTTTAGCGAAGTCCCGCCACATATCCGATAATGTTGGGCTGAGACGAGGCGTGCGCTAATCGATGAGGGAGTCCGGGGCATTTATTCAGGAACAGAAACAAATACACAGAGAGTGGAGAAACAAAACAAAACAAACGGCCCTGTCCCCATGGCCACAGCTAAATGAGTTTATATACAGGGAGAAATATGGGCGAGAAGGAGCAAGGAGGGAAATCAGTCCCGAGGGAAACACACACACACACACACAGTTATTTGTCCCAGTGCCACTGATTGGTGTGTTGGAGTGTGTGGATCGATTGTAATGTTATTGATAGTGTATGGGGAACGCAGGGGGCAGTGTGTTTAGATCATCACGAGCAACACACTCCATCCGTAATGTCTATGACTATCCAATACTGATAATGGACATAAATATTTCTGCTGTTCTTTTATATAAAGTATACACACACACACGCACACACACACACACACACAGAGATTCTCTCTCTCTCTTTCATTCTTTCTCTTTTTCTGCTTTGTCTCATTCTTCCCACTTTGTCTTTTGTTCACACCTCAGGCTGAGTCATTTCAACTCAAATCCATCACTGTAGCTTAGAGAAACAGTGTGAGTGTGTGTGTGTGTGTGTGTGTGTGTGTGTGTGTGAGTGTTATACATACCTGTCACTGTATGCAGTAGCTGTTGCAGGCTGGGCATATCTGTACGCTGCATAGCCTCCCTGCAGACACACACACACGCACATGCACACACACACACACACACACACATATCATAAAGCATATACTAGGCATAGAGATGGTGTGTGTGTATGTGTGTGTGGTGTTTTTTTGTGAAATGGTATTTATGTCTCTAATGGTGCAGAGAAGAGACTGATCTGATGCCAGTGCCAAATGTTAACCTCATCTTCATCATCTCTCTGTGTGTGTGTGTGTGTGTGTGTGTGTGGAGGAAGTTTAGAATTTGCTTGTCAGGTTTCTTGGTGTGGTGGAGGCCCATCCATCGACTCAGTTTTTGATTTAGAGAGTGAAGTTAGAGCAAAACTAGGGTCGTTTTACACTCTCAGGGAGTCGCAACACACACACACACACACACACACACACACACACTCTCTCTCTCCTTTTTTTTTTTTTAATTTGAGATTTATGATGGAAACTGAAAGGTACTCACATAGATCTCAGCACCGTAGAATCCATCCTGATAAACAACACTAAAGAGATAGATCGAGAGAGAGAAAGAGACAAAGAGAGAGAGAGTGACAGAAAAAGTGAGAAAGAAAGAGAGTGAGAGAGAGAGAAAGAAAGACAGACAGAAAGAGAGACAGACAGAAAGTGAAGAGACATGAGAAATGCACTTCAATGCAGTTATATTAATAACATTTATGAACGAGAGAAAGAAAAATGAATGATAGAGTGATATTGGGAGAGTGAAGATGGAGTGATGGAGGGATAATAATGATGGAAGGATGGAAGGAGAGTAAAGATGGAGTGACAGAAGAGGGAAGATAGAGTGATGGAGGGAGAGTATAGATGGAGTGAGAAGTAGAACGAGGACGGAGTGAAAGAAGGAGGGTGATAGAGTGTGAAGATGGAGAGATAGATAGTGTGATAGAAGGAGGGTGAGAATGGTGGGATGAAAAGAGAAGTATTTTGATGCACTCATGTGACTCAAAGACAAATGACTTTGGTGCAGAGGAGGAGCGCTGAGACTTACAGAGATGGATGAGATACACATCTGTGTGTGTGTGTGTGTGTGTGTGTGTGTGTGTGTGTGGAGAGTATAGATCTTATATTATGCAAATGAGTTCTTATATGTAAACGTTGGCCAGTTTATCTACACTCCCAATATAGAACAAGCTATTTAGAACACACACACACACACACACACACAATTTAGAACACAGTGTATAAATGCACATACATTAATCACTCTTTCAAGCACAGGTCACACATGCACTCTCAAACACTAACATTCTCTCACACACCAGAATAGAACTGAATTTCAGATCTACTTCAGAACTAGAAAAGAACTCCAGAACTGCATCAGAACTGTGTGTGAGAAGTACCAGGACACTTCAGAACTGATTCAGCACTGCATCAGAAATCTACAATAGAACTTCAGAACTACTTCAGAACTACTTCAGAACCAGAACAGAACTTTAGAACTGCATCAGAACCAGAACAGAACTCCAGAACTGCATCAGAACTGCGTGTAAAATACCAGGACACTTCAGAACTGATTCAGCACTGCATCAGAAATCTACAATAGAACTTCAGAACTGCATCAGAACCAGAACAGAACTTTAGAACTACTTCAGAACCAGAACAGAACTTTAGAACTGCATCAGAACCAGAACAGAACTTTAGAACTGCATCAGAACTAGAGTAGGATTCTACTTCAGAACTGCACCAAAACTTTAGAAAACAACTTCAGAACTTCATTACAAATTAGAAGAGAATATCAGAACTGATACAGCACTGCATCAGAAATCTAGAGTAGAACTTTAGAACTGTCTCAGCAATACTTCAGAACTACTTCAGAACCAGAACAGAACTTTAGATTTGCATTAGAACTGGATCAGGACTCTAATTCAGAACTGCAATTCAAGAACAGAACTTTGGAATTACTTTAAAACTAGAATATAACTTCAGAGCTGCATAAGAACTCTAGAATAGAACTTCAGAACTGATCCAGAACGGCACCTGAACTGTAGAATAGAACTTTAGAATTACTTTGGACCTTGAGTAGAACTTCAGAACTGCATCAGAACTAGAACAGTATTTTAAAACCGCATCAGATACTACATTATTTCCTCCAAAATCTAGAAGAGAATTTAAGAACTGCATTAAAACACAGGAACAGACATTCAGCACGACATCAGCACCACATTAGAACACTTGAATAGAACTTCAGAACTCGTTCAGAAATACATCAGAACCAAATTAGAACACTAGAGCTGAGCTTTTCTCCAGTTTAGCACACGGACACTCACGCTCCGTAGGCGGGGATGGGTGGAGGAGGCGGAGCTGTGCGGAATGTGTTATAAACGGCTCGTCCTCTTCCTCTTAAATTAGCTCCTCTGTACGCTACTGCTGCCCCTGTGGCCGCGTAGGGAAACCCCGTTACTGCAGAGAGAGAGAGAGAGAGAGAGAGAGAGAGAGAGAAGAAAAAGAGAGAGAGAGAGAAGAAAAAGCATTTTAGTGCTTCTTTCAGTGACAGATCTACTTTGACCATCATGTTAAACTGTAAACACTTGGTACAGCATGCACGTACACACACACACACACACACACACACACACACAAACCCTGTTACTGCAGAGAGAGAGAGAGAGAGAGAGGGAGAGAGAGAGAGGGAGAGAGAGAGAAAAGCATTTTAGTGCTTCTTTCAGTGACAGATCTACTTTGACCATCATGGTAAACTTGGTACAGCACGTGTACACACACACACACACACACACACACACTATTATGTAGGATAGTAAAGCTGTAAATTAGGACACAGCCCCGGCTTTTATACATACTGCATGTTTTACTGTGTGATCAGAATTTCAGAAGAAAATTTAAGAATTGCATCAAAACTTTAGAAACTGCATCTTGGAATCAAGACCATAAGTTAGAACTGGAATAGAATTTGAGAGAAGAACTCCAAAGCTGCACAGCTATCATGGAATTAGCTGCATAAGCACACTAATGCAGAACCTCAGAACTATGTCAGTACTTTTCGAACAGAGCTTCAGGACTCCATCAGAACTCTGTAGCCTCTGTGACTGTTTCCTGGATCAAAAACAGAGAACAAAATTCCATAATAACAAAACAAACAAACGAATCAACAAAACAAAACAAACAAAAAAGCACATCTGTGACACTGAGTCACCACAGAGCCTCCATGATCCGGAAATTTCCGGAGAGACAAAAAGAAAACTCCAGTATATGTTTGGGAATCCTGCCGGGATTCAACACCACCAGTCTCTTTGATGCTGGCTGTTCAAGTCGTTGACATGCTGAGCATCTAATCTAGGGATGAGAGCAGCTATCTAATCAACGGCTAGTGCTTAATTACCTCCTTCACACACACACACACACACACACGCACACACACGTATTTAAATGGTAAGGGTACTCAAACAGGATTGGGATGGAATTAATTCTACAAGACGATCAGAAGAAGTCCTTCAGCAACTCCAGCCATCTCCGAGGGTTCTCACGTTCCACTGTCATATCACTGTTCCTCACATCATGTGACACGCTCCAGGTTCTTACCTTCTCTCTCCTGTCCGAACGTTTACAACCCCTGTTACAACGAATACAGTTTTTCATTTATTTTCCCCACGTTTTCTCATTTGTTATTAGTACAATGCTCACACAGCAGTTCCAGTAAAACAAAACCTTTATGGAAATCATGGAAATGTTAATGTTAGAGTTTCTACAGATAAAAATGTTGCACCAGCGTCACCAGTACTGACGTAATTGTTCATGGTATTGAATCACACCTGTGTATGATTCTGAATCATAGAGTTGTCCATGGTACTGAATCACAGCTGTCCATGGTACTGAATCACAGCTGTCCATGGTACTGAATCACAGCTCTCCATGGTATATAGTCGTTCATAGTACTGAATAAACATGATGCATGTTACTGAATCACAGCTGTCCATGGTACTGAACGAGAGCTGTCCATGGTACTGAATCACAGCTCTCCATGGTATATAGTCGTTCATAGTACTGAATAAACATGGTACATGTTACTGAATCACAGCTGGCCATAGTACTGAATCACAGCTGATCATTGGGCTGAATCATGTTTTCCCCATGTGGCTGAAGTGCTTTTTTTAAAAAAAAATCATATGTATTACACTAAATATTCAGGAGTTTATATGAAGAACAGCGTGTGGTGCTAAATCACAGCCACACAGAATCCGTGATGTTGAATTATGGCTGTTTGTGGTGCTGAATTATAGACGTCCATGGTGCTGAAGTGCTTTGTTTCATCATTCCTGCTACAATAACACTTTAATAGTTTAGATTTATGGGCATGTTCAGTGCTAAATCCCAGCTGTACACAGTTCCTCTGTGCAGAACGCTGCTCGAGTTTCGTTATGTTCCAGTCTGAATGTTTGCACTGAACTATGGTGTAAAGGAAAAAAAGCAAAAAATATTGATTTAGCCAACACACACACACACACACACACACACACACTTTCTTGGTGGATGCCTTGATATCAGATAAATACTAACACACGATGCTAAACAGAGAACCAGAGATGCCTCTCTCTCAGGAAGCACATTTTGGGCGATTACTTCATTTCCCTCCTCAGACAGGGAACCCAATCACACTGAAATAAGCCAATCCCCCTCTCTGTTCCTGTCTCCCCTTCCCTGCTGCTCTCACTGTGCTCACAGGGAGGTTTATGTTGCAGGACGGAGAAAAGAAGAGCTGTTTTGGCGCCATGCAGACCCCCCAGTGGTCCCCCCACTGGTACTGAAGAGGTTCTCCTGCCCCCCAACCCAACCACCCCACCCCTTCTCCTGCCAATACCTCAGTCTGAACAACAGCATGGTGAATGATCAGAGTGATAGAGAGAGAGAGGACATGACATCTGAATGCAAAAGCCACTGCAAACAGAACTGAAATTAAAACAATAAAGCTATAAATCTTTAACAATTACAAAATATAATTTCGGAATTCTAAAATAGAATTCGAGAATCATCAGAAAACAAATTCCCAAACAACCACAAATCTGCATTTGAGCATCTGAGCAGAACGTTTGCATCTGCATCTGAACAGAACTTCACACCGGCATCAGAAATTCAGAACTTGCATCAGAACTGTAAATCTGCATTAGATCTATAAAATAGTCCTCTAGAACTCTACTGGATGAGGAACTCTAAACTGCATAAGAACTCTAAACTGGGACTCTAGAACTGTGTCAGACGTCTGAAACTGTACTTCTGAACCACATCAGGACTGGCAGCAGAACTCTAGGAATGAATCAGTACTCTAGAAAATAATTTTGGAATAGCATCTGCTGGGTAGAATATCAGAACTATAAACAGAACTTCCTAACCACATCAGAACATTAGAACTGCATCAGAACTCTTAAATGTAATTTCAGAACCGCATCAGAACTGTGGAACAGAACTTCATGTCTACATCAGAACTATAAAACTGCATAAAAACACAAAGTAATTGCAGAACAGCATCTGCTGTATAGAGCTGCACTTCAGAACTGCATCAGAATTAGAACCACAGAACGGAGTCAGTACTCTAGAACCAAACAGAACTGCATCAGGACTTTTGAACTGGCTCAGAATGCGAAGACGAATCTACAGAGCTGTATCAGAACTCGATAAGAGAACTTTAGACTGCAAAGACTTTCATCTTGTTTCCTCTCGTCTCTTCTTTATCTTCACAAGGCGTACCATTCTGTCACATCTGTCATATTCTTAGTTTCATTCCTGCATTCCTGTGTGTGTGTGTGTGTGTGTGTGTGTGTGTTAGATTAAAGAGCGTGTCTCTCTGGGCCCAGCTGGTCAGCATATGCTGCCGTTTAGGCTTGGCAAACTGCGCTGAAAAATTAGCAGCTGATGAATCATAGCAGCCGAGAGCCTCCCGCCTGCTACACGCTAAAACATTCGCCGTGATTTATGACACCATCGCAAAGAGACATGTCTGTGCTGTGCTCTGTGTGTGTGTGTGTGTGTGTGTGTGTAATTATGCATATGTTAGTATACAAGCAGTCTCTGAATGGGAGTGTAATGGTGTGTGCATTCACGGTGTGTGTGACATGCTTACAACAAACAGTTGTCACTTTATCGCTTATTTCTGATGTTCCTGCTCCTTTGTCTGTGTGTGTAAGTGAGCCGTGTGTGATATTCTTGTGAACAGAGCTCAGCCCTGAAATGATCCACACACCACAAATCAATAACACACAGGACCCACATGCATCAGGAACAACAATAATAATTATCATATGTGTGAGACGATGTGTTGAGTGTTGACGATTCTGAGCTATCTACTTACATTACGGCTGCAGTGCCACGTCTTAGATATGTATGTAATATAGGGAATAAAACACTCTGCGCTGTGCTGTAATATGAAAATAAATCAACGTCTGGGTGGTGTGATGATACGTTACTCTTTCTGGCCCAAAGTTTTTTTTTTTTAATAACAGCGTTTCATTCCTATTATGCCACAGCAATTTACCAACAATTACATTTTTTTAATTTATTAGAAAAATGTTATACTTTTTATCCATATATAGTTACCTTTAATGTTGTGGAACATCCGCAAAACAAGTTAGTTCCTGTTCTCACTTACTTTACAGCAGCTATTAATAGTTGTTCTGTCACCAGACTCTTTTTTTCTGTCCTTTTCATGTTACTGAGAAACTGAAAAGTGTCCTGAAGAAGTCGGAAAACTTAAAGTTACAGCTTTACCTCTGACTGTTACAAAACGCTGACACTGGAGACTCCTTCCATAAATGGTAAAGAAACATCTCCTTACAGAAAACTTCACCACTTCTGGCAGCTGTCATGACATCGGTTGATTACACTAATGTGTTCACCTGTTCCGTGTCTCACCTTTATTTTGGTTCTTTCTGCTCTGTTGTTTCTGTTCATCAATTCAATTCAATTTTATCTGGATAGCTGCGAGGTTTATTTAAAAGTTACATAAGGTCCATTTCTACAGACAGGTCTTAACAGTCAGGGTTATAGTGTGAGTGTGTGTGTGTGTGTGTGTGTCAGGTTGTGTTATTTAGAGGATGGCTGTAAAGCTGTCTGAGGAATGAACAGACTTTAGCCTAATGAGCAGAAAGTCACGCAGTTACAGCTTCAATGTGGTCAGCACTTCTTCCTGATGAAATATTACCCGTCTCACTCACACACACACACACACACACACACACACACACAGCTACAAAGCACAACAACTACACTGCAGGAAGAGAGAGAGAGAGAGAGAGAGATAGAGAGAGAGAAAAATGTTTGTGTGTGTGTCTCACCTGCGTAAAGTTCAGGTGCATAAACAGCTCCCACCACAGGATTCAGCTTCCAGCCTGCAAAACACACACACACACACACACAATTAAGCAAATACAGTGAGCGAAAGAGAGGAGAAGAGAGAAGAAAGAGAGAAAGAAGTGATGAGAGAATGTAAATATGTGAAAGAATGCGAGAGAAGATTGAAAAGAAGAGGACACGTACAATCATGCAGTATACACCTCGCTTCAACACACTAATGTACTGCATCTTTATAGCTTTATATCTATCTATCTATCTATCTATCTATCTATGACTATTCATCTTAATTAATGTCTTACTTTGACTGAGCTGCTCTGTAGGTACAGTGAGTGATTAATAATCTGCAGCATCACAATAAAAACATCCAGCTTCTGTTTTCTATATCATTTATTTTTAATGAAACTAGTCAACACACTTTCACTGAACTTTTCATCTCTGAACTCAAAACTGAAGTAAAAAAAATGTATGCTGAGTCAGAGCAAGTGAGCGAGAGAGAGAGAGAAAGAGAGAGAGAGCGAGGGAGAGAGAGAAACGAGACACACGATCATTTCTGACTGAATCGTTGGCTGTCAGAATGGGGTCCAATTTAAATGCAATAAAATGTCACATCAAATGAGAAACAGAAATATTCAGTTCTGTAGCCATTTCAGACTACGAGCTCTAGAGTAATGTCTCATTTACAGCTTCCCATCTTTACTGAGTGAGTGGAAATAGAGAGAGACACACTGCATGTGATAGAGCTACTGATCTGATACATCATCATCGGTAAGGAATGCTACGGTGTGAACCCTAAAGTCACGGCTCAGGTTTGTACTAACATTCTGAGTGATTGTGTAGTGTACAAACTTTAGCCTCAGTACCGTTTGTGTAAGGATTCGCCGCCTTCTTGTTCGTCATCACTCTCGCTGTAGCGTTGTTCACCTGCTCACAGAAAGAGAAAAAAACCCAGAAATATTAAAAAAGAAAATTTGGTCACAAACACAACAGGAGAACAGAATGAGGTCAGTGCACGGCATGCAGTGTGTGTGTGTGTGTGTGTGTGTGTGTATGTGTGATCTCATCATCTCAGTCATGCTGCTGTACAGCATTTTACAAAATAAATAAATAAATAAAAATTACATTTAAAAAAATGAAGCAGGACAAACCCACTGCAACAGAAAATACTTATTCCAGCATCGATTTCTGAGACACAGTGAATGAATGAATTTACATTCATTACCACATGCAAATGCACAACTAAAATCTTGGAAAATCACTGTCTGATAATCCAGATGAAATTCTAAATAATATCAAGCATAAATAAAAAGTAAAATAATGTAAAATGTGATCGATTTGTAATCTGATATGATCAAGAGTTGATTGGATGATTCCATGCTGGAGTTCTCCAATCAGAGATGAGGATGAGGCTTTGTGTCTTTCTTTGGGGGATATCACTCACACATACAACACACACACACACACACACACACACACACACACAAACACACACTCACACACACACACACACACAGAAAAGAAGAGAAATGAAGAGAAGAGAAGAGAAGAGAAGAGAAGAGGGAAAGAAAGGAAAAAAACAGTAAGGAGAGAGAGAGATAAAGACAGGAAAATGAGAAAAGGGAAAAGCAGAGGGAAGATGGAAATGAAAAGAAGTGAAAAGGAGAAAAGCACCTCGATCTTGCGTCCCTCTACGATTGTACCGTTTAGTTTCTCCCGCGCTCGATCTGCGTCTGTGCTCATTTCAAAAGTTACAAAACCAAAGCCCTGAGGATGAGTGCAGAGAAGAAGAGAGCACAGCGGAGGAGAGAAGGTGTTATGGACAGAGACAGAACAGAGAAAGAGGAAAGGGAGAAAGAGAGAGAATAAAGCGTTGTGAGCAGCAGGAAGTGGACAGCAGCAGAAAGGAAGTAATGTTTCATTACAGACTGTTAGTGGAAAAGAGAGGAGCTGTGAGGTCGCCACGGAAACGCAGTGATACATAAAGGAGGAAGTGAGAAAGAGAACTGTTCTATTAAACGTCTTTAGCTTTAATTAATACAATTTAATCTCCAGTTGATATGAAATTGAAATAAATCACTCCTGTAAGGATTTACATGCACTAAATCTGCTCACTGGAACAGTCTTCACACATTTTACAATAACGTTCCAAGAAAGTCATTTATTTTCACAATTAATGAGATCAAAATAATATAATCATAAAAAATGACAAAGTCTGGGGATAGTCAAATGGAGGACTGCAGTCTGGGGGTGGACCCAGAGAAATGAAAGAAATCCAGCCACAGCTCAGTGACTTCAGGTTTCTAAACATGAAGCAGATCCTCTGTAGTGCTTTATCCAATCACAGGCATTTTATGTAAATGATTTAGCTGAAGGCAGCTCATTGGACCAGAGACTAGCTACAGGGCTAAAGACATTAACTCAGGAAGGAGAGAATGGTCACAGACTTTAATACTTTTTTTTTTTCATTTTCATGTCTCCTCTGTAGTCTGATTAGAAAACTCACAACATTGCTTGTTTTTTAAAAAAAAAAGTCAGCAAGTAAGACAGAATGTTTAAAGATGACTGGACAGGGAAGTGTGTGTTTACTCTCGCTGCGACAAATTTAAAAGAGATATCTGTGCAGAGTCTGTGAGGCGAGTCAGAAGTGGTAACGTGAAGCGCCTTGAAAGAAAACATCACCACTTAAAATTGGTTTATTTATAGTCAGGAACTGATCATTAATGGTTAAGCAGTAAAAGGTAACTGCTGTTCATTTTGAAAGCGGGGGAATTTTACGTATCTGGACCTTTATTCATTTTTGTTGAATACATCTGGACTAATGTTACTATAGTGGGGGAAAGCCAACGCAATTGTAACATGTTTGTTTCCTCTAAATGCACAGCCATGACTTCATCACATCCATGTTCAACCACGTCATTTCTCCGTGTCTGACAAAAAAAAAAAAAACAGCAGGATTTCTGGAGATATTTGAGAAAAGCCCATTTTACATTTCTTTGTTTAGCTGACACTATTATCCAAAGCGACTTACAGTTGAGACAGGATACACCTGAGCAGGTGAGCATTAAGGGACTTGCTAAAGGATACCACCATGGCAGCTTGGAAAACCTTCCAACTGGTAGCCCAAACCTTTTAAAGCCAGCGTAACCACTGAGCTACCATTTCCCATTTCGTGCCAGGTAAGCAAAAAAAAAGTTCTTTCTGAAAAGACTAAAATCTGTGCAGTCGTGGACACTTAGCTCTACACTCACTTTCGCTGATAGCATCGTTTAGTTAGTGTCACTGCTAATTCTGTTCACAAGATTGTGAGAAAGCATGCAGTGTGAGAAACCTGTGGTGCAACTGTCCCACTCATTTCTTGCTTTAAGACAGTGTTAAGAGCTGCAACATGGGCAGTACTGAGACAGAAAACTCAAATTAAAACATGTTACAATTGTACCAGCTCTCCCATACCGTCGCACGATTATTATCATTAGTGGAAGAGGCAGAGTTAGAGGAAGGGGTGGAGTTAGAGGAAAGGGCGTGGTTCATACATTTAGCTTTAAATATGACTCCATTAGTTGAAAATCCACTTTCTCTTATTAGAATACAGTTGAATGAGATTACATTAGCATCAGACAGTCACAGCCAGAACGACACATACAGAACACACACACAGGGCTAAACGTGTGTTTTCCTGTGTGTCTTTTTTCCGTCTTGTTTCTCCCTTTTTTCTCCTCATGCACATATAATTAGCTTACACGAGAGGAGAGAGAAAGCAGCCGCCATTTTTCAAAGCAGACAAACATATTGAATGCAAATTGCCGAAGCGTCATAGGAAATAGATTGTTTATTAATGGCCCGCTCGGTTCATTATGCCGGCACGCTGGTGGCGAAGGGGGGGCAAGGCACCATGGGTAATGGGCTTTGTAGGACACAAACAATAAATGTGTGCTGCAGAGGGGAAGACAGATTTATCCAGAGCTTAATCTTGTCGAGCTGATGGGGGGCAGAGAGAAACACGGAAAACCGGATTCACCAGAAAAGGGTAAACATCCTGTCATTTTTACAGCCAGGAAGTAAAATATATATTTAGTGTTCATTCCAGCAAAGAAGAAAAAAATAGGAGTTCATGTACTGATGTCTTTAATTTCAGCTTTCTCTGGGTTTTTCAGTTAGACAGAAATGAAACCAGCACTCAGAGGAGAAAGAAAGAAAAAAATAGTGGGGAGGAGGAGAGTGAAGAAGAACTTACCTTAGATCCCCGTTCATTAAAAATGATCTCCACGTCTAAAATCTTCCCAAATTGCTGCAAAGAGAAGAGAATAAAGGGAAGAGAATGATTTATGACTGAGGTTTATATTGTGTTTATTAGAAGTATTAACAGTAGTATTATTAGTAAGACTAGAGTTTAAATTGTACAGTGTTCCTTTAAAACTTGCTTCACTCAACTTTGTAATTAATGAAATTATTGAAATTAATTTTACATCTTCTCTTCTCTCGCTCTGTCTTTTGACTTTCTTTTTCTCCTCTTGTCCACCTGTCTCACTGTTACTGTCTCACTCTTTGTGTGTGTGGAGTAATAGTGACGTGACAGGTCTCTCCCACAGGGCCTCTGCTCTTCCATTCAGTGATTCAGTTCGGGTCGCGTCATAATGAGCCTGAAGTAGGAGGATGAGTAGCGCACTCCTCCCTTTAACGATCTGAGAACGAGGGAGAATTTTAATTGCTGTCTGTGGCCGCTGTATTATTGCATTAAATCCAATTACCGTGTCAAGCTGGTCACGTCGCCTTCATTTACCCACAACAGGGAGGAACTTGGCCCCCAATTTGGGGAAACCATACGACTCAGGAGAACAGAAATGAATCGGCTGCTGTTATTCCCACAAACAGCTACAGTGTGACAGTTAAATTCATAACTTTATCTAATTTGATTTTTATTCAATTATCACCTGTTAAATGAGGACTCAGAATAAAGTACACTCAATCCTTTCCCTCCGTAATTCCTACAGTCTTCCTCGGGTGATGCTGGGTGTCTCGTGAACCAGACTATCCCTCCGGTGCTTATCAAGCCATAATGGGCTGTTAGCATAGATTAATTAGCCTGGTTGAAAGGTCATCACTACCACCAGGGACTGTTTATTACTACTGAGCATGTCCAGTCTGCTACCCTGCCTCTCCTGTCTCTCTCCCAGCTAATTCACATCACTTTCAACATGTAGGAACAGCTTCAAGTGATGTTTTTGTGCAAGACAATTAGCGTGACAAAAAAGTAGCTAATGCTAAGCTGTTTCCATTCAGTACCAGTAATAAACTAGCAATGCAGTGTGCAAACAAACTGGCTGTCAGTAGTCTCATACGTCTCGGGGTAGTGTATGTAATGTATGTAGTGTATGCAGTGTGTGTAATGTATGTAATGTATGTAGTGTATGCAGTGTGTATAATGTATGTAATGTATGTAGTGTATGCACTGTATTTAATGTATGGAGTGTATATAGTGTATGCAGTGTGTATAATGTATGTAGTGTATATACGGTATGTAGTATATGTGTCTCATATATGGCAACCACAACAAAACATCATGTGCTAGTAAAATGCTAGCATAATATTATTAACCTATTATTATGAATATGTTGTATGTGACACCAAATCAATGTAGGATTCGCTTTCCCAAACAGCGCTTTTTATATTTCTTAGTTCTCTCTCTCTCTTTCTCTCTCTCTGTGTGTGTCACACCACGTTCCATTTCAGAGACTGCTGTCATTGGTAAAATGACATACAGATTAATGAGACAAAGAGTGTGTGTGTGTGTGTGTGTGACAGTACTGTTGATATGAAGCATAAAAAGAGTTTTTTTGGGGACAAACCCCATCGTTGCATAACAAATAAAACAAACTACTTTGTGGTTGTAACATGTATCCTTCTGAGACTGACTGCTGCAGGTGAAGCTGGAAAAGTGCGCTCGGAAAACTTTTTAACTCTGTCACTACACACCAGAGACCTCAAAAACTGAGACCCACAGCATCTCTTTTATCTTCAGACTTCACTTCTTTTCCTCTCTTACTGATCATCTTATACATCTTATATCCTTTATAACACTTAATGAGCCTCTCACACCACATCCAATTAGCAGCTTTACCCTAGTGACGCTAGGTATCACTTAGGTCATGGTTAGCAAAGCTTTTAGCTAATTAGTGACACTCACCTGAACTAGCTGTCTGGCTAATTAGTCCTTCTCAGCTTTATGATTGAGAGAGTCATTAGCATAACACTGGCTAACATTTGATTGTGCCAACAGATGGAGCGTATAGGAGACGAATTGGCACATTTGGGCAGCGGGGGTATGTAGTGTGCGCCTTGAGGGCAGTGAGAACAATGCGCAGTGCCTCGTAGCGCTTGTGAGCGATTACTGCAGCACATTTGGCCGGATGGCTCGACATGCGTCCATTGCAAATAGACAAAGTTTTGGATAGTGATAAATTTCCTGGGCGATTCTCGCCAACAATGCTAGCGGCGATCAATTCAAAACCCTCTCTCATGCCAGCTTGTGTGTGTGTGTGTGTGTGTGTGTGTATGTGTGCGCGCTTAACAAGCCCTCCTATCATCATAAATCCACAAGCCACAAACACTTTCACCACACGCACAAAGCCTGCGAGCTAATTACCAGCTCGGCCAGGCCCTGATCCAACACGCAGAACAATAAAGCAGACAATTGAAGAGAGAGAGAGAGAGAGGGAGAGAGAGAGAGAGGGAGAGAGGGAGAGAGGGAGACGAGGCATGTTTTATGCATGGACAGCTTTGCTGTAATTAATATTGGACCTATGACAGAGTGTTCATAACTACACTGTGTGTGTGTGTGTGTGTGTGTGTGAGATCACAGGCCCAAACTAATGAGTGCTGCTCAAACGAGCCAAAATGCAGCTGTTATTGAGCTGCAGTTCAACAACAGGAAACAGAAGAAGGGAGAGTCTGGCCAGAAATGAAATGTACACAACGTTCTCTTTCCTCCAAGCTCAGTTACTCAGCCAAGACACGTTCACTTCCGTAGCTTTGTACTGGAGCTACGAGGCTAATGTTGGTAATGAGCGAGGGAAGTTTGTTGCCTCCAGGTTAGCATCACACACTCACCTCGCAGGTTTATATTAATATACGTTATTGTTTCTATAGTAACATCTCATCGATATGATGAGGTTTTCTGTACAGAGATGTTCATTTAACATTTATGGAAGGAGTCTCCAGTGTCAGAGGCACAGAGGAGTGTACACATTGTGGTTCCTCACTAACATGACAAGCTGCATTTTTTCTCTGTCTCTGCTACTTTCAGTCAATAACAACCTGGACTTACAGTATATTCTTATTATATTACAGAATTTTTAATGTGAAACTCTGAGTGTGCTTTTGTTCAGAACTTTGGGGTCACTCACCCCGAACATCTGCCTGAGGTCAGGGTCGCGGAAGCGGAAGGGGATGTTGGAGACGTGGAGCCGTTTGGGCTGCTGTTTCTCCGGCGATTCTGAGGATGGCAGCGTCTCTGTTTGCGTCACGTCATCTGTCTGAACGAAACACAACACACACACGTGATCATCAGTTAGTAATTCATGTGCACGGTCAATTCATCCCGATTTCACAATGACAGATTTGTAACATTGCTGACGAGCCAAATGGCATCTTTTTATTTTAAACAACAGATATCACAGATATCACAATTAATCTTTGCCAGTTGATATTGCTGATATTCTAAAAAAGTATTTTCTATATGGGATCTTTTTCAGACATGTACGTGATAAAAGTAAAAATCTTTTGATGATGTTAGAAATAAAAATGCTTGTTTCACTATGCAGACCTTTACAGAACAGCTTGTTGGAAAATCATTTCTTTATTGTTTATACCATGAGCTGTTATAAAAAATATATGTAACCCTTATATATATATACATATAAGGAAACAAGTGGGTGGAGCTTAAAGTCCTTACATATGTATACATATAAGGAAACAAGTGGGCGGAGCTTAAAGTCCTCTTAAGTATCTTTTAAGTTTCAGATAATGTGGTGGTTTAGAGTGGATAAACACAGTGTTGAATATTTTAATGATCTTACTGCTGCCATGTAAAGACATGTTACAGATGTGATTTATTAAAAAATCTGAAACATGATTGACCAAATTGTCGTTTCTACCTGTAGTGGCTCATATCTTTAACTCTTCATTCATATAAAATCCAATGAAATTCAATTAATATAAAATCCAACGAAGACATTCTCATTTCCTGGCAGCAAAATCATATGCATGAAATTTCCTATATTTTTACAAGCTGTCCATTGTAGCAATTCAGTTCCTATTATAATAACATTATAACATATAATAGCATAATGCGACTTTGTCAATAAAAGTGTAATATTATATCTGTGATGCCAGTAAAATACTCAAACTGAATTGACGTGATCTGAGGAGAGAATGAGAGAAGTTTCCGTATATCAGATACCCCCTTAGTGAACGGCCTCATTGCGTTAGTATTGCTTATTTTAAGAGTTTTAATACAGGATTACGCAGGAACCTTTACCCTGAGGAATGAAGAACTTCATAAAGTTTCGAGTTATGACATATCAGAAGGTCACAGTATCAACAAATTGAACAGTATGTCTGGCTTTACACTCATCCTCTAAAACATTACAGTTATATAGAATCCATAAAGAAAATGTGTCCCATCCTCAGGGAACACCATCTCCCAGAATCCCCTGCTGATAACCACTGTACATTCACCACCTGACTAATCACACTCACCTGCGCCTTATTTACTAATCACCTCTACAGCTTAAACAGTTCTCAGTTTGTGTACGACTTTTCATCAGTTTTCTTTGCCTTTGACCTGGAATTTCTTTAATTAAAGCGCATTATGTATTTTATCCCGTACATCTCCTGCATCCTGCTCAAATCTCACACACCATGTGTAGAATACTAACCTACAGACAAAACACAGTGAAATGTATAACCACTGGCAGCCGAATGAATGACCATTGAGGTGTAGTGTTACACACACACACACACACACACACACCAGCAGGAGAAATTGAGGCCTGAAGCATGTGTGCTGCTGTTTCCATTAAGTGTGATGATGATGATGATGATGATGGTCTCTTTTTTTTCCTTTCTCTCTCACAGCCTAGTGTGACTGCCAACACATACTGATAGTGTACATGTTCACACCCACAGGCATAAACACACACACACACACACACACACACACAGTGGGTTCACCTACATGGTCAAGTCATCATACCGTCATCACTCATCCTCTACACTCTTCACCTGCTCCATCACAACCTCCAGAACAACAACTGCACCTACAAACATCTGCTTCTGATAACCACACAGAATCTCTTTCTCTCTCTCTCTCTCTCTCACACACACACACACACACACACTGGGGGAAGTTCACTTGTTAGTGACCTAAAAAGCAATATTTTAAGTGATCGGACTGAATGGCTGCCTGCCTGTGTGTGTGTGTGTATGGGAGTGTGTGTATGGGTGTGTGTGTGCGTGTACTCCTTATTCAGGATTGTATGTTTTTAACGCATAACACAGAGGCTCATTATTGAACATTTATCATCAGCTGCATTTTTTCCATTTTTGTAACACAGAAAAAGAGTAACAATACAGCAAATGAAAATATAATAATAATAATCGAATAATAACTGCAATGCTGTTTACTTAGTTGGATTGGTCCGGATTGATCAGGACTCGCTGTAAAAATTAGCCTTGAGTTAATGATTGGTTCACTCCAGCAGAAGTCTTTCCCTATTGGTCCGAGCTATATGCAATAATTGTGAACTCGCACTCTGCTTGTGTCTGTCATAAAGCAATACGACTCCGAGTCAGCGAGTCCTGCGTGTGATTTGAGCTACAGATTTCGAACAAATTCTCTCCCCGTTTTCAGGGTGTAATGTTTTTACATATCGCTCGTTGACGCAATGAGCAAATCATCAGTGTTCACTGCTGTTGATAAATTTGACATTAAGTTGAAACGCAGTGTTCTCTAATTCCTGACACTGACAGATTTCTGAGCTATAAAACTGTGTGCTTTTACTGCTCATCAAAAACACCAAGCTCATAACACACCCTCGCAAAGTAACAGTACACTATAATGAAGAGTTACGATACGATTCGATAAAAGAATAATTATTCATTCATTCAGTCATTCATCTTCTGTAATCACTTTATCCTCATCAGGGTCACGGTGGATCTGGAGCCTGTCCCGGGGACGTGAGAGAGGAATTCACTCAGGAAGGGACGCAAAGCACGATAAACGGAAAACAAGAAGCTCTTAACAACTGAAATATTACAAACTACAATCTTATTATTCAAAAACTGCCATTTCACATCATTAACCATCACTCATATAAAAAAGTCCCTCTCTCTTTTTCTGTCTGTCTCTCTGTCTTACTCCCTCTCTATCTACAAATCTCTCTCTCTCTCTCTCGCTCTCTCTCTCTCTCTCTCTCTCTAATGGCCCATATGCACAGTTCCTTTTATCTTATCCCTTTGCTTCTTTCTTTTCTTTCTTTCTTTCTTTCTTTCTCTCTCTCCCTCTCTCTCTGTGTGTGTGTGTGTGTGAGAGCATGTCTTATCTCTTCCTGAGTTGTGGGGTTTGTGCACAACAGGCCTGCAGATGAAATGGAATCAAATACAAAATGCTGAGAGAGAGAGAGAGAGAGAAGAAGAGAGTGATGATAGAGTGATAAGAGTTCGCTCTCTCTTTTCTCAGCCCCAGGACATGATTAAGAATGAAACATGTAGCTGATCAAACCATTTTTAAAAAAAAAACAGGCTGGAGGAGGTTCTCTAGAGATGGATCACTCAGAGGTGCTAACCTGAGTGACGTCCAGGACAAGACGGACTTATTCTGCTTTCTTTCTTTTTCTTTCTCATTCCTTTCTTTTTCCATCTCTTACAGCTGTATTCTCTCCAACTCTTATAGGTTTCTGAAACACTTCCTTATGATAGATTTCCTCTAGTCATGTATCAACGTCCACTTTTACATCACAGTACTAGGGAGGGATTCAGTTATTGTAAAATAATCAACTACAGGGTCATGTGGTGTTTTTCCTCTTGCCAATGATTGATTTTTATTTATTGAAGTACAACATATCTTACTTTTTATTCATTTAGAGCTACACTTAATTTAACTTCCATGAGTTAGTTCCTGTTCCTTCTGACCAATCACAACTCAATATTGTTATTAGAGATACATTAAAGTAGTTTAAAATGCCAGTTTAGGACTAGGCTGCCTTCTGAGAGTCACATGTACCAAACCGTCCCCCTGACTCATGTATAATTTATTATTAATGTAGTCATTTTTTCCCAAAAATACAAAATTTTATATACTATATTTAAGCAATATCACACAAGCAAGAGTACGGGTTATACTGAATATTGGCATGGCTGTGATTCGGCTGTGCCAGTAGCTAATTCCAGCCTTGCCGATATTCAGTATAAACGCATGACTGCATAAACAAGGCATTAATGTCAAATAACTGACATTTCGGACACAATATGGCCGAATGTTCTGTTCATTTTTGCTAACGGAAACAGATCCTAAAGAAGCCACACGTACTTTATAGCATGTCAGCTAGGTCACTAGCTAGCTCACACTGATTTGTACATTCCTGTTAAAGGTGCTTCCGGTACAATCGGCTTCCCTTCTTCCTTTTTATCATCATCTGACAAGCTTTCATATTTTAAGGAAAAAATTATATTCCTTAAAAATATCGTTTGCCATGTCCACTGATGAGTCGCTAACACTACTGTAGTAACTAGGAAGTGGAAGTTTATGTGGCAGACACAGACGAGTGGAGTGATACACACAGGGAAACATCGCAGCGTGGTTATAAGAAACACACGCACTCTTGCAACGCCGCTCGACCAATCAAATTAGCGGACTGGAACTAACTGTTGTATAAAGTAACTTATACTATGATAAAATGTTAATATAGTGATGTGAGATTGTACTCTCAGCTTGTGTCTAACATTTACTGAGGGAATGGAGGCATTATATCAGTTCTTCTAGAGAGACAGAGGAGGAAAATGAAAGAAAACAATGGTGAGAAGGTGTTCTTTTCTTGCTTAAACCAGAATGAGATGGAGACGAGCAGCTTCTTTAATCCACTCCACCTCTCTCCAGTTCAGCGGTCAATCTAAGGCTGGATGTATATGATATCTATTATTCATACAGACGTCATCTTTCTGCACATGTCTGAGTCTCTGTAGTCCTGATCATACGTCAAACTTATCTCCAACTGTGAAGTGAAGAGAAATAGAGCGAGATGGAGAGAGAGAATTGAGTCTATTTCGAGATTTTTAACTATTTTGTCATGTTTGACTTGGTAAGTCAAAAGCGAGACTCAGCTCAGTCAGCTCAGTTGTCTTTTTAATTTTTTATTAGATATAGTAAGTGTGTTATCATGCTTATTGTACAGTGCTGATGGTCACAAACTCAAAATGGTGTTCTTTCTTAGCCGTATAATTATGCATAACAGTTCTTATTGATCTTGTATTGTTTATTAATGCATGTATGGTGTAAAAAAATCACTATTAGGAAGCTCTATTTATCTGACACTCTATATTTCTCATTCTCTTCCTTTTCATTAACACAATGTTTGAGATTCCTCAATTTGTCTGACACATAACAGAAAAGAAGAGGATGGGTTCTCTTTTGAGCCAAGGTTTCCTTCTCATGATGTTTCAGGGAGTTTTAACTCATCACTACTGGCTTTAGCTTGTTCATTAGAGATCTAAATCTACATGCAGATTTCTGTATTCAATGCCTATTGTTAACAGCACTATACAAATCAAATGGAATTAAACTGAAGTGAATATGGTACTGTTAAGAATGATCAGCAAAACGTTTGAGTTTAGTTGCATTAATAAAAGTTAAGAGATAAATAGTTTTCATGGCTGTTTTTTTTCCCTCCAACTGGATATATTTCTCATTCCTGTAAATGGCAGATGAAAACTGAGTGTAGAAAGGAGCTTGTCTTTCTCTGTAACTCTCTACCTACTTCATTTTCATTCTTTATCCTCCTTTTCATGTCTCCATATTTCTGTACCTCTCTCCCTCCCCTCGCCCTATTTTGCTAAACCTTACCTGTTTTATTTATTTCTGCTGAAGAGATTGAACACGGTGTAGCATGAATGATTTAGAGCGTGGGAAAGGAGGCCATGCTGTACGCCTAATCTGTTTTGGCTGGGTGAATCATTAGGGATGCCCTGCAGCTCTTCTCCAGCCCTGCACTCTCCAAACCAAAATCACTTTTCAAGAATCATTCCAACTCCTCACAACTCAACAAATTGCTAGTATCCTCCTAACCTAAAATTACTTTTGTTCTTCTTGTTACCAGTAAACTCTGTGAACCTAGGAATCCAGACCAGAATAAACAGAAACTCCACTCTGTCCTGATTAATTTCCATCTAAACCTATTTATTCATAAATACAGCGCTGCTGAGTTCTGGATTCTGATTGGTCAGTAGGTGTTGATATGTGACTCATACACTGTGGGCACTGCTAGTTTTTCTAATCCAAAATATTTTCCAACCGATTTATTATCCTTATGAATCTACCCTTAGTTTGTGACCATATGTAAGCATGCGACACAATCTATAAAAATGCTTTTCACCCTTTTTCCTTTCTGTACAAATGGACTTGTTTGTCCAACACTCATACAAAAGGGTTCCTCAAGGGTCTATCAGATAGTTAAGGCTTCTTCACTTCCTAAAGGGGTTCTACTTGGAGCTGTCTTTGTAGAGCCCTACAACAGAAAGTTTCTTATCCAATAATATTTTAATGTTTCTAATGTTTTAATGTGTTTTTTTTCCCCAGACTTGGGGCTGTTTGTGCCTAAAGTTAGATTTGTTTGTGTGTTTGCTTCGAGTGAATCATGGTGTGGTCCACAGCAGGTGTCAAAGTTATCCGTTCTCAGTGCTGCATGCCGAGTAACGAGATTCGTTCAACTTGTCATGTTGCTTCCTGTTTCCACTTTAGCGGTGGTGGGGGAAAGGTTGTTATAGTTATTGGTATATAAAACCTGACTTTCACAGGATGGGAGCACTGTAATTAGCTAACGTTTGTGGTGTGACTGCTTGCACTGTGAAAATAACGTGTCTGCAAGGCTATCTTCTTAGAATATGAGAATGGCTTCTTGTTTACAGGTATTCTTACACGAGCTATCCAAAAAGCTCTGTTCTTCAACACTTGTGTGTTGTTGGAAAATACTGCTAAAAATGATAAATAATGATTAAAAAAATCTAACAACAAACCTATTGGCTATAACCTACCATTTGCAATGCTGCATGCACAAAAGCAATATTTGGAACTATACATTCAATTCATGGTTCAGAAGGAATTCTTCTCTATGATAGCAAACCAACAGTTATAAGCCTGTCCGCAAAATCAGTCCTCCAGTATTGGGACCAGCTTTGAAAACACCCTTAGAAACAATACAGCCTTCTTATATGTTGTTTCCTTTTCTTATGCTAATAAAAATCTTCTACAGTCTTCTCCATACCAAAGCACTGTTAGTTTTTAGATTTAACTCTTCTTGTCCTTATCTCCAAACCAATAGGCTCTATAGTTGATAGGGATTCATTATTCTAACTCCAGCTGGCATGTAAAGTGATGGTTTAAGGTTAGAGTGAGGTTGGCTTATGATTTAATTTCCTAAAAACTCCTAAACATTTTGCATGCAATCAAGTTGCTATAATCTGTACGACGAGCTCCAGCGCCCCATCTCCTGCAGTGAAAGACTGACTCCACAGCAGCCTGTGTGTCTCACGCTGGGAAATCACTTAAAAAGATCACATTTACACATTAAAATCATCAGGGTTAAATTAACTGTTACAAAATGCATGGCGCGCGCTACGAACAGGCAGATCAGGCTCATAGACACTCTGCAGGATTGTAATAAACACCACTGATTGTGCTGCGTATGAACGCAGAGATTTCACTGAACTGTAAGGAACCGCAGTTATTTAGTGCTGCTGTAGTTGCACTGTGCATAATTAGAAAGGGTCAAGATTACGCTGGATCGATAACGTGATGCTCACTCAGTGCTTTCTGCAAACGTAGTGAGCGTTTGTGATTGCAGAAAGACAAACAGCAACTGGTGGATTTGATCATCTTACTAGCCAACTAATGTAATTAGCGCAACATGTGCAGTGCCTGTAAAGCAGAGTTACCGTTACCATCCTAAAGTTCATTATTTTCCTATAACACCACATCCCCTTGTTTTTTATTCCTCCTTCACTACAGCAGTCCATTTATCCATTTTATCCAAACTTCACATTTCTTCTCAATCACAGCAACTGTAGCAACTGTTACTGTGACAATGATCATGCAAAGAAAAAAAAAAAGATAGAAATGTGAGTTCTGCTGCAATGTCCATGTCCAAAGTGTCTCCAACATTTACAACAGCTTCTCCCCAACTCTCCTGCTGGATAATTCCTGAGACACAGACACATTGAGGGTTGTGATGCAACCTCAACAAACAGCTACATGTCCTCTGTCTCAAAACAAATGAGTAATTGGCCATGAGTCGTCATAAGGAGACATGACAGCTTATGACACACACTGGGGTATTATAATAATCCTGTCTCTGACATATCATTATATCCATGTCACATGAAGATTCTTCCCTCATTATTTCAGACAGTGGACCATGTAATACCATTCCACCGCCATTTATTGGCCTGTTCTGGTAACTCTATTCCTTTCACACCAATATCGCAGACAAGAATTAGCCTCAAATCTTCCATATCGCAATCATAGCACCCACTCAGTACCTCCAATCTTCTCCCAGATAAAGTGTGGATAATGAACTCACAACATGGAGAAAGTAAGCACTTTTTAAATTTGACCAAAGCTGTAAAATGATAGAGGAAGGATGCGGCATGGCTAACTTTCACACTTTTTATAATGCTAAAGACAGTGTGGTGGAAAGGAGAAACAAAAAAAAAAAAAACAGTAAAAGAGGCTGATCTGTCTGTTGTCGGGTTATGACCATTAGTATGCAGCAGTGAGAGGTGACACATCTGGAAACGTGGGTTTAGAACAGGGGTAATGAAATGTAATCAGGGTGATGAGGTACATAATGCCAGGAAAACGTTTGTGAAATGTGCCCATGATTGCACCACATGCCAAGAAGTCAATTCACTGCCAAAACAGATCCTACAGGCCAAATAAAAGTTCTTTGGGTTTGTTTGGAAGTTTTGTAGATTCAGGATATCCTTGCCTCATTAGTCTGAGTCACTGAAGCTTTGTATCCGGGTTATTACTGGGTTGCCACTGTCATATTCCCCTTTAATTGATCTGCTGAATGTTCAGTCATTTTATCATTTAAACTATGGTCATGCTTTTTTCTAAGCGAGTGCATTGAATTAACAAAAACATTGGCATTATTTTATTAATTCAACAAATTAAAATAGTGAATTAACATCCTGTGCACACATTATGATTCCATGACCTCGATTTAGTATCTCGTTGCTATGAAAACCTGCACCCACACCAGGCTTTTGCAGATGAGATCGGACATCCCTTCCATAATCTGAACAGGGCACATTTAGGGGCTACCTGAATAAATATTGACGAAAATTTTGAACTTAATTCGCAGACTCTGAATTCAGTCCAAGAAGCCAGTGTCTTCTGGTTAACTGTTAGTTTCTAGTGCTATTGCCACATTACTCACTGTGTTGGTGGTGATGGTTGTTGTGTTGCAGTCACTGTTTGCAGGGTCGCTGTGTGTCTGTGTGGGTGTGTAGATAGTCAGGGTGTGTTCAGGTACTCGGCTCTGTCCTGTGTAGTCCTGTGTGGGAAGGGTGTGGGGTGTGGTGAATTCTCCTGGGATACCATTCTGTGGAGGAGGAGGAAACTGCGCTGGAGTGTAGGACTGAGCCATTGCGTCCACCGGATTGGTCGCCTCTTGGTTACCCTGGAAAGAGAATGAAATATCAACAAATGAAGGCAAGGACTGAAATACTAGAAAACAAGTCCACTGGGGTTTATTCAGAAGTACCAGTAAAGTTTATGGATGTTAGTGAGGTTTTCAGTTTCTTAACGTTAGTCAAGTCCTGAAAAACTGATGAAGCCAATTGGTTGGACGGCGAAACAACTTAACATCTCTAGACCTCTACATTTCTCACAAAATTCTCTTTGGTCTCAGACTGTTCAAAGAGCACAACAAAAAGTAGCTTGGATAGATGGTGTGGTTCAATGCACTGATTTTTCAAACTTGTCTAGGCTAAGGCGTCCCTAAAGCAGTGATGTCCCGCGCTTTAAAAGAAAGCAGTGATCAGAGCAAATCTCACTGACAATTAGCAAAAGCCTTGATCAGAAGTAAAAAAAAAAAACTGTTTCTGAAGAAGAGCAGTGCTCAATGGATTTACACCATAGGGAATCTCATTAGCTTTTAGGAGAGCTTTTAGATGAGCTTACCTCACCGACTCTCCAAGTGTTGGCTTTGATTCTTATGAGATTGTTTGATCATCTCAACAGCTGTTCGACTGTGAAATGGACTTCTGATACAATGTCTACTGTGTCTTCTCCTCCTCTATCCTTGTGATCTTTCTCCCCTTTCCCCTTCTTTCTCTCTTTCCTCTCTCTCTCTCTCTCTCCCTCTCTCTCTCTCTCTCTCTCATATATATATATATATATATATATATATATATATATATATATATATATATATATATATATATATCTTGGCAGTAGATGATGGATGATATACTGCCCCTGTGCTTCTGACCCCTGGGTTGAGTGAAGAACAGAGTGTGATAGGAAGTGGGGCAAAATGTGAACACTGTACATGACTTGTGATATAGAAATAATGGATGTTTTCCAGTGATGCACATCGTGAAATCAGGCAAGGACCAATACAGGAGGGTATGCTATCGTCCCACCACACACACAGAGCCCCAAGATACTGTGTGTCGATGGAGCAATAACTCCACACGGTGGGGATACACACGAGCTCTTAATATCCCTTGAACAAGATGGGAGGGTGGTGAGACACTATCACCACACAATCTAATAACACGTTCCATGCATCTCTTAAATCTAATTTCTAGATCCACATAGGCCGAGACGGACGTGTAATTCTTTCAAGCAGCTCACAGCTGGTGAGGAACAAGAACACATACAATAAATAGATAAAGTGGCCTCCATTTCCTTCCGGAGAGAATGTGTGGGGAGACACAGTGGTGAGAAGGATGGGGGGATAAATGCATTTTATCTCTCTTCTCTTCATCATGTTTGTTGCTGCTTCCTCTCTCTTTCCTGGAAGTGTTGATGTTGAGAAGACCAACTCGTTAACCCATCAGTGTGTCTTTTTTTTTTTTTTTTTTAACTAATTGTTTGCGCACACTCATTGGGCTTGTTAGCAATTTGAAACTTGCATACAGGAATTTTGTCAGGAATTCAAGTAAACCAGTTTTGGAATTTTGATCAGTTCAAAAACAGAAGGGAATCATAAGGAGGTGGTGGTTAACTCAATCAAAAATAATAATTTGAAAAACAAATCACTAGCCAACTGAGGTAAGGCATTTTTGTGAGCCCCTGAAGGACCAAAAGCAATATGTTTTTATCATATTATAAATGCAAATATTTTCAAATCCATACCATATTTTATTTTTGTTTCATAATGATGAAAACTTTATTTGTTCATACCTCACTATGGCAGTAAAGAAGAAATCAAACAGGTTTATATTCCCAGAGAACATACTTGCTAAGAAACGTACTCTTCCACCTTTCCTGTTTTTGCTGTCCATCAACTTCCTTTTTCAAAATTTTTATAGGTCACTACACTGGGTGATGCAATTAAGCAAGTGGAGGCTATCATATAAATACCAGCAGATCAGCACTTATTGAGTTTCAATCCACAAGCACACTGTAAAACATGAACACATGCTCCCTATTGCATTTGTTTCAGGCTCTTTCTTTTGGGATAATAGTGCACTACAGGCCGATACACATTTTCCTTCTTGCAAATTCACTCTGGTCAAATGGAATAAGGCAGCTGGCCATATTGACACCTGTGATTTAAGGTCTACTGACAAGACACACATAAGCAAAATGCCACAGCTCTAACTGATTAACAACCAGAGAAAGAGGGTTCATACTGCAATCTGAATAGCACACTACTGAACTCAGATGAACCAGCCCCTAGGTCAACATTCTTCTCAGATTTACAGAATCCCTCTCTTTCCTCTTTATCACACTCTGTTCTATCTCATTACATTCATTGCACGCTTCCAGCTTTCAGTTTCCCATGATCTCTCATGACACATTCTCTGTCTCTGTGCTTGACATTAGTTTCCCACTCGCAATCCCTTCCTACGCCTTTCTGGCCTCATAAGCATTCATGAAGAATGATTTTGTAGTGTTTCCTCATTGTCTCCACTATGCCATCCTGTAACACTTGCATCAAGGTCACAACTTCTCTCCAGTGTGTTTAACTTTTATTTCAACCCTTTTCTGAAGCCACAAAAGAGAGGAAAGCGGTGGTGCATGGTGGTGAAAATCAGACTTCTTGACAAAACACAACATGCCCTTCATCACCAAATACTGGTGTGTGCTTTCAAACCCCAATGTTAATATGAAAGTGGCAGAAAAGAAAACTCGTCAGACAAACGTGAATCGTCGAGGGCTTTCTTGTCAAAGATCTCATATCTATGATGTGGATGACAAACTCTTTGCCCCAATGGGGATGGACTGGCCGTGAAAAGGGTCTGAATATCTGACAAGTCGTAGAGCTCATGTTGCATTTACACATTCCCAATACACAAAAGTGGCCTGTTGACCATACTTCCCCAACATGTCTTTTTTTCAGCATATTAAAGAAAGCAAAGTATGCATCTTACTCTATGTACTCAAAAAAAGTGCTTGTCAGTGGGATGCTAGTCTCATGGGTATGTCTTTTGTACTTTTAGTTAGAGGTGCATAATTTTAGAGGAACATCATTATAGTACATAATCGGATCATAAGGACAACTACTGTACCTTTGAGGGTACATTTACTTTGGTATACCTTGGGGAACACAATGCACCTCTACATCACCTTTTATTTTGACAGTGTAGGGTTCACAGAGCGCATAATAATTAGTTCTGAACATCTCTTCTTTTTCGACTTATTCAGTGCTCTAGACTCTTGTCTTGATTTTAGTTTTCAAATGCAATAAAATTTAATTAAAAGGGGTCAAGGGACACAAGACTTGCTTGCCACACATATTTGTGCATTCATTCACCTTCAGTAAGCTCTTTATCCTGGTCAGGTGATGGTGGATCTGGATCCTATCATGGAAACACTGTATGTGAGGTGGAAATACACCCTGGATGAGACATACATAAACATCTAGGTGTAATTTAGAGTCAACAATCCACCCACAGGCATGTTTTTGGGAGGTGGAAAGAAAACCAGAGAACCCAGAGGTAACCCATCAGCGGAGACCCTGGAGCTGAGATACAGCAATGCTACACTCTCAGACGCTTAGGTGGTACTGCCAAGGATACATATGTTGTACTTTTTTTTTAATTTTTTTTTTTTTTTTGCCTTAAAGGATGCATGTAGGGAGGTCCAATGACATACCCTTAATCACTTTCATTCCTATTTACAGGTGAAAAAAGATGTACCTTGGAGGATACCAACCCAGCAACAACAAAACCTTTTTGTTTTTGTGCCCTTTTTTAATAAGGATATATCCACTGCACCACCACCATGCAGCATTTTAAAGAACCACAACTACTAAAGTACCTAGAATACGCTATACGCTAGTGTGAGCTGCAGAGTTACTGTATATTTGCACATTCACTCATCTGTCCCTCAGCGTTCTTTAGTGTTGTTTTATATTGTAGACCAAATCGTACTTGGTTATTAATACAGCTGTTATTATTGTAAGCCGTCATCAGTGTGACCACCCGTCTGAGTGAGGTTATGACTGACAGGTGGCTCTCTGAGAGGCGATTTGCCTAACCCATCGATGGGAAAACTATTTGATCGGGTAAAACTCCACCTCCATGTATGAGACCGCAGGGAATGCCCACTCCCAAATGAACATCGATCCCATCTCAATCTCTCTCTCTTTCACTCTCCATTATCCCTCTTCTCTCTCTTTCACACAGATACACATTATCTTCCCTCTCATGTTCATCCTATCACTCTCTTTCTCTCTCCCTTGGGCCTTACTTTCTCTCTCTCGCTCTGAAGATTTAGCTGTTTGGGGGGATGCCTTGCCCCTGTCTCAAGTTAGCAGGCATTAGTAGAGTGGGTGGGTACATGCACCGAGATCAAACGCCTCTCCCAGTTTTCAGCTTGGCTAATAAACACTGCTTTATTATGCCGTTTCAGCTTAAACCACCTGCGGAGATGGAAAGCCTTGATTTGTTAGTAAAATCATAGACACTGTGAGCCATATTCCGAGTTGAGTTACTTGCACATAGTAAGGGTTTAATAATGAAATAGCACACATCGTTATACAGACCTCATTCATAACTACAGACCTAAGCACTATTCTGAGAAGTACATGGGCTTTTGCTCATATGGGGCAGAGTTTGATGAAGACAGAGGTGTTTCTCAATTTCATGTGATTCTGACCTTGAACTTAAGCCCATGTGTACTTGCTTGATGTTGTTGGTGCACATGGAGGAGATTTTAATCCAGAGACAATAATTATCATATGAACCAAAATTTATTTTTTACGGCACATTGATCTTTCAAAAGATCTGCACATTATACTTAGGTATCACAATATGTAGCTGACAGAAAGGTTATGGTAACACAAATAACTCTTCTTTACAACCTTGGTGAAAATAGCAGTGTTGTTTTCGCCTGGGTGAAGTACAGTAAATACAGAATTACAGAAAATATAAAAAAACTATGAAAAATTAAGAAACTCTATTGACAGTATAGTTCTCAGTGCAGCTCTTAAATCCTGTGTTTTCCACTAATAAACTTAAACACAGCAATACTAATGAGCAACTAAGGCTCTATTTCAGTAGCTTTTGTTCTGGGTTTTAAAGTTGAAACCATGAATTTATAAAGATAAAGAACAGAAGGGACTCTCTGGGGTAGAAATGGCAGCAAAAAGGCCAAAGGTCAGTTAGCCACAGGAGGAAAATGAGACAAAGTTTAAAAATGCTAACGAAGAGTCAGAGTGGTTTTAACGCTACAGTGCTTGGGGTAAATAGAGCTTTGAGTTTCAGGAAGAGGAAAAGAAGTTAGACATGGAGAGAAAGAGAAAGAGAGAGTCCCAAAGTCCCAAATTTCATGCATATTTAAGCTGGGGTTCATCAGTTCCTAGCCAGAAAATAACACTAGCTGGAAAAGCTTTTATCTCGCTTCTTTCTTTACTTTCCTACCCACTTCCTATCAATGCCATGGTATCCTGGAATCTAAGACCATTTTCACAGTAGAGTTTTTTCTGAACATCTGAACATTTGGTGAAGTGTGAAAGCTGTTTGTGAGCTTGGGAGCGCTCAAGAGAACCCATCCCTGGGCCTTTTGAAAATGTTGGTCTAGGGCTTGCTACCTCAATCTTCTTATCTGAGAATGGCTCCTGGTTTGCAGGTATTCCTGCACGTTGCATCCATAAAGTGCCGTTCTTCACCATGAGTGTTGGTACCACAGGAAAATAATAAAAAGCAGCAAAAGGAAGAACCTAGTGTCTGCTATGCATGCACAAAAGTGATGTATGGAATTGCACAATCGATCCATAACTTGTGAAAGCAAAACTGCGATTACAAGCTCCTGCCCCAAACTTGAATATTTGCGCTAAGTGTGAAAACACCCTGACTGCCTATTCACTTAAGGAACCAAACACTATTCATGACAGTGTCTTTCCACTCTTCCTTCCATCTGTGCCTTGCTGGACTTAATTAGCTCGAACTGTTGGACGTGAATTCTCTGTTTGTTCCCGAGTGCTTGGGTTCAGACAGGCATCTGATTAATTACATCTACTTCACTAACTTACTCATTCCAGAGAAACACAGCAAGGGTGGAGAGAAAAACGCATCCTGCTCACAACGCCAACCTCATGGGAGCAAAAGACATTGTGGAGACAAAAGACCTGCTTCCCTTAAGGGAAATTGTTTAAGGGGGCATTGGCTTTGTGTCACTGTGTTGATCCCATCAACTACAGACATAAAAGTGTGTGTGTGTCTGAGAGTCTGAAACACACATGTTACTTCTATAAAGAGTTCTAATTTCCCATGCTTTTTTTTCACAGAACCCACAAATGTAGAAATTCCTTAAAATAATTGCATTAACCCGATGGAGTGTTTTAAAAATATACCTTGTATAAATCTTGACCCATTTTTGTTTTCTTTTTATTCCCGGTACAGGTTTTCCTCGGGAAATGCGCATGTAGTCTTGATTTGATAATGACTCATGTGTTCAGCGTTAATGTTTCCTTACTCACACACTTCTTTAATCACACACTAATTCCTCTCATGAAGAGCTGAACGATACTTCACACTCACACTCACACTCACCACGGCCCATCAGCCTGCTTCTTTAATCACTACACTCGCCCCTTTCCTTCACACTTCTGTTTCTCTTCTCCCTCCAGTCCATAGAGACAGAGGGAGAGAGAGAGTGAGAGAGACTGAGAGAGAGAGGGAAAGAGATAGAGAGAGAGATGGGGGATATTAAGAGTACTAATGATGTGTGTTCTTCTACTCATTAATAAGGAAGCTTATTAAGCGTGATTATGAGCACCGTACGGGTCATAATTCACCAAAGCTTGGGACAAACGGGTACACGGCTTAGGAGAGCCGTAAATGAACGGAGGGAGAGTGGGTAAATGAATGGAGGGAGAGCGAGTAAATGAACGGAGGGAGAGCGGGTAAGAGAGCAGGTAAATGAATGGAGGGAGAGCGGGTAAGAGAGTGGGTAAATGAACAGAGGGAGAGCGGGTAAATGAAAGGAGGAAGAGCGGGTAAGAGAGCGGGTAAATAAACGAAGAGAGAGTGGGTAAATGAACAGAGGGAGAGAGAGTAAATGAACAGAGGCAGAGCGGGTAAATGAATGGAGGGAGAGAGGGTAAATGAACGGAGGGAGAGAGGGTAAATGAACGGAGGGAGAGAGGGTAAATGAAC
>CM040482.1:2496413-2510325 GCA_022758105.1 Pangasianodon gigas | reverse complement strand
GGAAGGAGAGAGGGATGATTGGTGAGAAGGTGTGATTAGTTTTCTAGAACAGCGCCTCTGATAGTAGTGCAGCTGCAAATAACAGGATTATATTAATGCACTCGTTCTAATACGTTATTGTTTCTATAGTAACAGCTTTTCAGAGCTTTGTGTGTGTGAGCAAGCTGTCACTCCAAATGACATGGAGAAAGTGTGTGTGTGTGTGTGTGAGAGAATGGACATCTGAAGAATCTGAATATTCCACAGTTCATCAATGTCTCCCTCTCTCTCTCTGGCTTTCTTTCTTACTCTGTTTCTTTGTTCTTACTTTATGTCTTTATATCTTTACTATATATCTTGCTATTTTCGTTCTTTCTTTTTATTCATGTCCACTTTTCCCTACATTTTTTTTCTTTTATCTCTCGCTTTCTCTTTCTCCTTCTCTTCCACCAGTAACAAATAGGACAGAGAGCCGACCCCATCTCACACAATTTTGTAGAATTTGTGTAGTATGACTTTACACAGTGGAACTTGAAATGAAAGATGTTCTGAACTGCACACACTCATCTGATTCTGGACTTCAAATTTAACTTCAAATGACGAGGATCTTGGAAATTTTGGAAAACCATGTGGATGATATTAGAGAAATGAGAAATCCTGGAAAATGAAAGGATTTTGGAAAAAGACTGAATATTTGAATCTTTTTCTCATCTTTACTCTTTGCATCATTTCTGATTCTCCAGCTGATGGACACACAGAAACCCGGCAGAGTGAAGTGAAGAAGGTGTGAAAAGAAAGAAGAAGAGAACCTAGCTGAGCTGCTCTACATAGTAAAAAAAGGGGAAAGCAGTGATGTGTAGGAGGGGGAGTGGTGTACGATGGTCTGTCTGACACGTGTGTGTATACGTGTGTGTGTGTTTCTGTGATGGCTGCGTTTCGATCGCTGGCCCTTGAGATCTAATGAACATCCGAAGGAGAAAATGACTCGTTGAAAAGCAATTGACTGACCCCCGTCATTCCTCACGCATGCACTGACCCGTGAATATTTCATTAAGGAGGAGAGGTGTGTGGAGCATACCAATGCGCGAGGGAGACCAGGGTGGCGTGGGGTGGTGATGCGATGGTCCACTGTCAGGAGCTTCTCTTGACCTGTTTTCTCTTCCTTGCCTGTTTTAACTGTGTGTCCCATATGTATGGAATGATGGGTTTAATAAAGATTATAGGTGTGGAAAGTAGAGGATTTTAGGTAAAGTATGATGAACAGGAGGATAAAATGGGCGTTCACATACGTCAATCATCTCACAATTAAAGAGTCATCTGAACCAGAAGGATGAGAGGAAATCGATCGCTCTGTGCAGAACATGATCAGTGGGTTTCTGGACCTTGATCAAGAGATGTTCTGTATAAAGTATTGCCCCACCCCCACCCCACCCCCCAGTCCACCAATAAAAAGAGAGCCCACCATTAGGAGATCCTGAACAGTGACAATGACATGGTGGTGTGTGTAATTGACTGCTGACTATGGTGAACCTGTTGTGATATGACTCTCAGTGGTGGTTGGAGGGGATCCTGGTTCCTTGCAAGGTTTCTCCTTAGCTTGATCTCATGAATCTCATGTTCACATGAGACCTTGTTTCCTCAGACACCAGTTCATGTTTCATTCAGAAATGTTCAGCTGTGTCACTTCAGAAATATAACATTCCTGCAAATATGCCTGACTTCAGAATGTTTCTGTACAGTTACAGAACGTTAAACACACAATATTCCGGTTAGACAAAAAAATTCCTGTAGCTATAATGTTGTAGGAATGTTTATTAGTATTGTGAAAACACCCAGATAATCTGAAGCTGAAACGTTTTTGCTATTATATGGAGAGCTCACAGAGACACTGTATAGTTTAGTAGTGACTGTAAGTAAGAAATAACACACTCCATGAAGTGCTGGCAAAGGAACGTAATCAACAACAGGGTGGTGTGATGAAGCTGAGTTACTGTGACCATCCTGAAGTTGACTATTTTCCTATAACAGCACGTTCCCATGTGTTGAAAATCTTTCTTTCGTTCTTTCTTTCTTTCTTTCTTTCTTTCTTTCTTTCTCCCTAACCCTTACATATGTGTAACTTTCTTTCTCTCTAATCCTTACACACAGACAGATAGTGAGAGAGAGAGATAAAGATAGACAGAGAGACAGATGAAGACTATCAGCAGGAAATAAGGCACCCATGTGTCACTCAACACCCCAGGAAGCCCTTCTGCACTTTTCCTCTCCAAACGTTTCCCCTGCCTGCACTACCGAGGTGTTCATGTGCACAGAGCCTTGAGGAATAAACGGCGTTCTGGCTGCTCAGGGTTTTCACTCTCGCTCTCCCGACACTCACTGAGACTGCCTCCAGCTCCGGCCTGCAGTCCCACCAGCGCAGGGGTTTATAGGAGGAAAATGAAGTGAGTCACAGCTCAGTAGCCTATAGGAGCTAATGGAGGAGGGTTTTTACAGAAAACGCACACACACACACACACACACACACACACAGAGCTATTAGCGAAATGTCTCCGCATGTTCCGCTCGGAAAGGGCTTTATGGCTTAAAGAAAGGAAGAGTTCATTTCCTCCGGGGTTTGAAACGCACGACATGCGAACGCATAAAACTCAACACTATATCCTAAACATCTGTGTGTGCCGTCTGTGTGATATAGCAAGGAGTCGAACAGAGAGCCTCCGGGGGAAGGAGGATGGGAGGCAGGGAGAGAGAGAGAGCGAGAGAGAGAGAGAGAGAGAGAGAGAGAGAGAGAAATTATAATTTTTTTTTTCTGTGTGCATGTGTGTCACTTAAAAATACATTTCTGCATAGATTTACATATTCATATTAAAAACAACTTTAATCATTTAAAAAAAATAATTTTATTTAATTAAAACAAAAAAAGAAATCAAAAGAAATCTAAATGTATTACCATTCAGGTAGCTCTATACAATAATGCTAAGAATGCTACTATGAATAGAAAATTACTAAATCTGTCCAAAACTGCATCCAAATGGTGACTATTTTCCTATAAGAGCATATCCTGATGTGTTTTATTCCTCTTACACCACAGCAATATGCCAACGATTACAATTTTTAAAATTTATTTGGCATGCTTTTTTAAAAAAATCAATTTATAGGTACATTTATTGTTGTGGACTGTCTGTGAAACAAGTTGGCTCCAGTTCTCACTTATGTTATAGCAGCTATAAACAGTCCTTCTCTCACCAGCCTCTCTTTTTTTTCTCTCATAAAAATGCAGCTTGTCATGTTATAGAGGAACTGCAATGTGTAAACTATTACTATTACTATCACTATAAACAATGTGTCCTGAAGATAGAAAGCTAGATCACTTTATTAATCCCAGAAGAGGGAAATTGACACATTACAGGAGCAGCAGAAAAAGAATAGTGTTTGCAGTAAGAAATAATCAGCAGTAATAAAATAAGTATATTCATTTAGATTATAAATAGTAGTAAATTAAAGTAAATATAACTGTAAACACTGGTCCTCTGAGTAAATCTAAGTGACAGTGCAAGTAGTAACTACAGATGTGCAGTAAAGTAGATATGATCAGCAGAGCGTCTACAGTAAGTTGTATAGTGCAGTTATATAGTGAGATAGCGGCAACGCAGTGAACAGAATGCCACCAAGTGCAAAAATGCAAACAGATATCTGATGAACTTATTCAAGGAATAGGCTCTAATGCACAACAGTGTCCTGGTACAGTGATGAACTGCTGTACAGGGTGATCGCTGTTGGTAAAAATAACCTCCTGTACCATTCCTTGCTACAGCGGAGCTGAATGAGTCTGTTGCTGAAGGAATGCCGCTGTTTGACCAATACGTCATGGAGGAGATGTGATACATTGTCCAGGATGGACACCAGTTTGTTTAGTGGCCTCCTTTCCATGACCACATCCAAACTGTCCAGGGAGCATCCCAGGACAGAACCAGCCTTCTTTATCAGTTTGTTGAGTTTCCCTGCTGTCAGAAAACTTAAGGCTTTACCTCTGACTGTTACAAAGAGCTGACACTGGAGACTCCTTCCATAAATGTTACATAAACATCACCCTTACAGAAAACTTCACTGTATCAACAATTACAAAGGTTTTTTTACTCCTTAGCTATGAATGAGCTGTTATAGAAACGATAACATATTAGAATGAGCGCATTAATATAAACCTGTGATTTGTTTCTGCACTAATGTCAGAGCTGCTGTTATAAAAAAATTAATCAACCCCTTCTGACCAATCACAATCCAGGATTCAACAGCACTCTGGTATGAACTAACTGAAATTCCTTTTCAATTAACACTAAGAGTGTTTATAGAGAGAGAGATTGAGAGATGAGACAGAAATTACAGAGGAGCTGTATGTGAAGGAAAGGAAAGTAAAAGTACCTAAAGATCCTTAACCCAGAAGCACACACACTAACAGACATGAGCTGCCTCTGTGTCCCTGCACTAATCCACTCAGTGTGTCAGTGTGTGTTGGACGGCTTTGACGAGGATGAACGCTGATCTTCTCCTAACACAGCAGAGCCTCTATCACTGCGACAGTTTTACTGATCCACACTCTCACATTCTCACACACGGCCAAACACACACACTATCTCTGCTGGATCTATCAGCCCAAGTGCAGCACATGAAATTATAATAACCCCCCGAAACGCTCCAGCAACTCATGGATGGTGTGAAATGTTTTGGCTGACAAGAGACACAGAGAGAGAAGTGCTGCCAAATCCGCCTCCCGCAGTGCCCGTGGCGAAAAGCAAAACACTGCGGTTTGTTTATGCCGTAGAGGTGCAGACTGTTTTCCACAAATGAACACACACTGCTTGAGCTGTTATTCAAAGTTTACTACACACACACACACACATACATATTTTCTTCATAACCAAAGGAAATGATCTCACATTCACACAAAAATGCTGACTTACACAGAAAACGCTCCCACATTCACACAAATTCACATTCAAATAAAATACTCTTACATTTACACAAAACATTCACATACACACAAAATCATCTTAGATCCACAAAATGTTTTCACATTCTCACAAAATGCACTGGAATTCACACAAAGTGCTCTCACATTCACACAGAATACACTTACATTCACATACAAGGCGTTTCCATTCACGGCAGATGCTCTCATTCATGTAACATGATCACACAAAACACTTTTACGGACATAAACTGCTCTAACATCCAAACAAAATGCTCTCAAATTTGCAAAAATGTAGTGCGTTTACGCAAAAGGCTCTTATATTTACACACAGTGTTCTTGCATTCAAATAAAATGCCATAACAGAGAAAATGCTTTAATGTTTACACTCACATACACTTTCAGATACACAAACATCGTCTTGCATTCACTGCTCAAACATACACACTGAATGCTCTCACTTTTTTACATTCATAGAAAACCCTATCGCTTTCACACAAAATGCTCTGACATTCACAATGAATACGTTCACATTCACACAAAATGCTCTCACGTTCACAATGAATACATTCACATTCACACAAAATGCTGACATTCACAATGAATACATTCACATTCACACAAAATGCTCTGACATTCACAATGAATACGTTTACATTCACACAACATTCTCTCATGTTCACAATGAATACGTTTACATTCACACAACATTCTCTCATGTTCACAATGAATACATTCACATTCACACAACATTCTCTCACGTTCACAATGAATACTTTTACGTTCAAACAAAATGCTCTCACGTTCACAATGAATACGTTTACAGTCACACAAAATGCTCTGACATTCACAATGAATACATTCACATTCACACAAAATGCTCTGACATTCACAATGAATACGTTCACATTCACACAAAGTGCTCTCACGTTCACAATGAATACTTTTACGTTCACACAACTTTCTTTCACGTTCACAATGAATACGTTTATGTTCACACAAAATGCTCTCACGTTCACAATGAATATGTTTATGTTCACACAAAATTCTCTCAAAGTCCCAGAAATTATTCTTGCATTCACCATTCGGCACCGATTTATTCATTCAAAACTTGAAAATGTGTTACATACAGGATAAAACTTGTGAATCCAGGCCGAGAAGCTGACCAATATAGTTCTGAATGAGTGTAAAGTACAGGATTGAGGACACAGTGAAAGTGTGTGTGTGTGTGTGTGTGTATTTATAGTTCTTGCTATACTTCGGTAACAATGGACATTAAGATTCCCTTTAAGTAACATTATTTATGTCAGTGTTATCATGAATACACTATCAGTACTGTTAAAAAGCCAGAATCAGAGAATGATGAATTTTCTTTCTTTCTAACATTATTTTTTGCTTCTTTCTTTCTGGCTTTTCTTTTGTTTTTTTCCTTTCTGTCTTTCTAACTTAATTATTTATTTATGTTTAATGCTACATATGAATTAAAAAAATATTGTCATTAATTTGAAAGAGAGGAAGAGACAGAATTAGAGAGAGACAGAGCTTGAAAGAAAGACAGAAAGTGTGAGATACACATCTATAGACAAACAGAGGGGGATATAGATGAAGAGATAGAGAGAAGAAGGGAGTGAGTGAGAGAATAAAAGAGAGAGCAGTTAAAGAGGGAGAGATGGTGCTGCTCTGCGTCTCTCAACTTGTTGGTCAGTAGGAAGTGTTCAGTGCAGAAAAATGGCCTTTTTGGCAGCGCGTCATTTTCCCCCAATCGATATCAATAAGGCGTTGTGATTACGCCTGATGGAGACGGAGCCTGCACTCACTCACACACACATGCACACACACACACACACACACACTCACACACACAGAGCGAGAGAGAGAGAGAGAGAGAACAACACATCCTGCTCTCACACTTTCCTGGAACTGGAATGCTGTTTGTGCTTTTTGCTCAGAGCATCATTAGAGCTCCAGGTGCCTGTTGGTGAGGGATTCTGGGAAAAGGCTTTTAACCCCATCAGAGTCTAGAGACAGTGTAATGACCAAAACATGATTCAAGGATTTTTACATTTTTATTAAAATGTTTAAGGCAAAGTCACTTATTGGTTGTTAGGAGGGCCATAATCTAGACCACCATTGTCAAGTCCAAGACCAGGACTAGCCGAGATTGAGTCAAGTCCGAGTTTTAAAGGGGTAGAGGCCAAGTGAAGATTGAGTCCAAATGAAAGCAAGACAGAGTCAAAATCGAAACCAAAAACCACCAAATCCCTTCCCAGACCAAGCCTTTACTCCAAATGGTTGGCTTCATTTGTGCATTGCACCAGTGATTAGGTTGTTTTCTAGAAGAAGGAATTATGTCTTGCCAAACTTTGTTCATGCGAAAAGAAAAGACAATAGCAAGCACAGAGCTGAGCACTGAGGGGTTAAAAGGCTTAATAATAAAACGTAAAGGCTGAAAAGCAAAGTCTCGTATCTTTTTCTTTCCCATCCTGTCTCTTTCTGTCTCAGCACTTCTGAAACGTGTCCATTAAGCATGACATGTTCCTGGCCAGGGTTCAGCAGGCACTCAGGATTTGGACGATCTCGGCAGATTTCAGCTTAAATGAGGAAAACATTACTGTAGTCAAGAAGAATCAATCAGAGCTTTTCAGCGTAATGCGATTCTACTCACAAAGAAATGAGGCGTACTATCTGTAAATACCAGTCTACTGAGAGAGAGAGAGAGAATTAACAAAAAGAAAGGAAGGAAGAGGGAAAGAAACTTGAGAGAAAGGAAAAACAATTAATGCAAATAAAAATAAAAATAATGGTCATAAGAAAGTGGAGAGACTCCGGCAGGCAAAATAATTAACCAGGGTTAGCTTAGGACCTCTGCAATCAGCACACTCAGCAGATTCTAGTGTACTGTTATTGATCTGGTGACTGACACACACACACACACACACACACACACGCATGCATGCATGCATGCACACAGGTACAGACAATTCTTTTTTTTTACTGTAAGATAATAAAAATGATATTATTAGGCTCTAAAAATTAAGTTGAATGTTGAGTGTTGAATATTGAGAGTATAGCGTAGTGTTGATATTTGAGTGTGGACAGTCGAATGTCAAATGTCAAGAATTGATGTTAGAGAGTTGAATGTAGAGAGTCGAGTGTAGATAGTCGAATGTAGAATGTCGAGAATGATGAGAGTCGAGTGTAGAGTGTTGAGAGTCGAGTGCAGACTGGCAAGAGTTAAGTTTAGAATGTCCAGAGTTGAGTTTTGAGAGTTGACTGTTGAGTATAGACCAACAGAGTTGAGAGTTGAGAGTTGAGCGTAGACTGAGGTTCTACTTTCTGCAGAAGCTGAAGTAGTTTGGACTGAACACAAAAACCCACACCAGCTTCTACTGCTTTATCACAGAGAGCATCCTGACTGGGTGCATCACTGTATGGTATGGCGGCTGCTCCGCACACAACTGCAAGGCTCTCCAGAGAGTGGTGAGAACAGCAGAACTCTACCAGGACATCTACCAGTCATGGACAAACTGGCTAAAGAACAGTTTTTACCTGCAGGCTCACAGGCTCCTAAACAGCCTGCAGACAGGTCATCTCCTTCCCAAATATCACCAAGTCACTTGACACACTTTTCACTTGTTTTTCTCCCTGCTCCCCCTCTGCCACTTGGATTCTTTACATTTGGACACTTTATACTACTTTAGTGCAACAATCTGTGCTGTATTTTTTCTCTATATGTTGTAGCATATATTGTACTTTGTTACTGTACTTACTTGCGTATGCTCTTGCCCTGTGTGTATGCATATGTGTGTGTGCATGCATGTGTGTGTATCATGTTCTCTTACATGAGTAGAGAGAGTCAAAAGCTCCAAGTTTCTTGGTATGCACATGACTGAAGACCTCTCCCGGACTCTCAACACCACCTGCCTAGCCAAGAAGGTCCAGCAGTGCCTCCACTTCCTGCAGAGGGTGAAGACAGCCAAACTCCCCCTTCCAATCCTCACCACCTTCTTCAGAGGGACAATAGAGAGCGTCCTGACCAGCTGTCTCACCATGTGGTACAAGAACTGCACAGCCTACGACCGCACGACTCTACAGTGAATTGTGAGAACAGCTGAAAAGATCATCGGGGTCTCTCTATCCACCATCGACACCACATACAACAACTGCTCTGGATGACCCCTCTCACCCATCACATGGACTCTTCACCCTCTTGCCATCTGGCTGAAGGCACAGGAGCATCCATGCCACCACCAGCAGACTCTGCAACAGTTTCTTCCCTGAGGCAGTCAAATCACTCAACACCCTACTGCCTCCCAATGCTCACCTGGGCTAGTCAAACACCTAACCCAGTACAACTAAATAACACGGCACACCTGCACTTTACAAAGCTGCATCTGACACTTTATGGAATGCTAAGCATATTGCTGCTACAGGTGTACCTATTACTGCTACACTACCAATAGCTTACAGTTTACAGCCCATATTCTGTATTTTTAGTGCCCTTTGTATTTATTGTTCTGCACTCCTCTCACACTGTTGTGTATTGCACTTTATCTAGTCTTGCATACTGTTATGTGTTGCACCACGGTCCTGTAGAAATGACATTTCATTCCAATATATACAAGCTATACAGATGAATGACAATAAAAACCCACTTGACTTGATTTGACTTACGCTACCCTCGCCACAAGCATTTCGATGTACATATGTCCTGGCATACTGTGTAAATGATAATCTTGAATTGATTTGACTGCCAAGAGTTGAGTGTAGAGTGTTGAGAGTTGAGTGTTCAGAGTAGAGAGTTGAGTGTTGAGAGTCGAGAGTTGAAAGTCGAGAGTCGAGAGTTGAGCGTCGAGGGTAGAGTGTTGAGAGTTGAGTGTAGATTGTCGAGAGTTGAGTGTAGAGTGTCGAGAGTTGAGTGTAGTGTGTCGAGAGTTGAGTGTTGAGAGTCGATAAGAGTGTTGAGAGATTAGAGTCGAATGTAGAGTTTTGAAAGTTGAGTGGCAAGAGTCGAGTGTAGAGCATAGTGCAGAGTCGAGTATAGAGTGTCGAGTGTTGAATGTAGAGTGTTGAGAGTTGAGTGTCGAGAGTCGAGTGTAGAGCTAAGGGTGTTGAGAGTCGAGTGCTGAGTGTCGAGAGTCGAGTGTTGAGAGTCGAGTAGTGAGAGTATAGTGTAGTGTCAAGAGTCAAATGTAGAGCATAGAGTGCTGAGAGTCGAATGTAGAGTGTCAAGAGTTAAGTATTGAGTATCTAAAGTGTAATTTAGTGTCCACATACTTTTGGCCATATCGTGTATGTTTTGTATCAGTTTTGGCCAATGTCTGACCCTAACATATACATCCTGTTTGAAGTCTTGCTCATGACCACAGCATTTACCCTTTATATGTCCTGAAAAGACATATTAGTACTGTTACAATGGATGCACTGTAAAGTTCACATTAACATCTGACTTTCAGAGTGGCTCAAGTGGTCCATGAGATATAATAGGTTAGAAACCTCAAGAATAAAGTGTGGATACACATTCATCAATGATCAGAAGAGAGAGATATAATAAACCCACTCACTGCTATCATCTCTCACTTTATCAGTGCTATATCAACACCTAAAAGACTGATAGATCTGTCATTCACAGTAGCCACAGGAACACAAGCCACAATGTTCAGTCAGAAATCAGACAACAGCCTTTCAATCATCCACAAAGAATATAGCACAGTACACATGGTTTATGGTCACAGTCAGGGACATGCCCTGGTCTTCCACAAGCCTGAAGTGATGTTTTAGGTATGTTTTACCACACAAAAATCAAAATTAGTGGTGAATCAGAGGCAGCTCCTGACATCCTAACCTTTGAATAAAAGGATGGATAGATAAAAGTATGAAAGGGTGGATCTTTTAAGACTTCCATCATTTTGCCCATCCATCCATCCATCCATCCATCCTTTTATTCAACATGGTTTATCCATCCATCCATCCATCCATCAACTATCCATCTAGCTTTTTATCTATCCATTCATCCCATTTTCACCCATCCATATAGCATATTCACCCATCCATCCATTATCATTTAACACATCTATCTTTTTTCCATCCATCCATCCATCCATCCATCAATCATCATTCAACACATCCATCTTTTTATCTGTCTATCCATGTCCACACCTACATCCCACCCCCAAGAGCATGTCCAACTCTTCCAGTGAGGAGCGTGTCCACATGTACAGTACCTCCCGAGGAGTGTGTCCACATGTACAGTACCTCCTGAGGAGCGTGTCCACATGTACAGTACCTCCCGAGGAGTGTGTCCACATGTACAGTACCTCCCGAGGAGCGTGTCCACATGTACAGTACCTCCTGAGGAGTGTGTCCACATGTACAGTACCTCCTGAGGAGTGTGTCCACATGTACTGTCCCCCTGCAGAGTGTGTCATGGACACAGATGGCTCAATGCATCATGGAGCTGATCCTGGCATTTTGATTCGCATCTGTCTACTGATCACCCTCTAATTGTCATAGTTGTACAGTGAGTGAGTGTGTGTGTGTGTTCATGTGTAATGCTGCATGCATGTGTGTGGGTCGATCCTGAAGGCTAAATTAGCTGACAGCAGTAGAATAGAAAAGACAGGCAGTTAGAGTGAGTGCAGCATTTTCTATCTTGTTTCTGCTTCAAAGCTTTTATCAATAGCAGATAACTTTCAGGAAGCACTGATGTGTTTCACTCTTTAAAGCTCACACGTACATGCAGTGTAGTGGTCTTTCATTCTCACTGTTACAAAAGGACCCCTGAGGACCCCATCCAGGTGACGCTATCTAGCCATGTATCTAATTATCAATCTAGTTTCTGATACAGTAACTAAATACCAATCTAGCTAACTCTTCAGCAGACCTTTAGTGCTTTATTTTAACCATTTCATCCATTCATCCACCCATTCCTCCACCCATCTACCCATCCAACCAATACATCCATCCATCGATCCATCCACCCACCCATTCTTTTTCTCTATCCGTCCATCATTTCATCCTTTTATGATACCAACCAATACATCCATCCTTTTATCCATCCTTTCCATCATCCATCCATCCATCCATCCATCCATCACCTTTAATCTTTCATTCATACATTTGTCCATGTTTTAGCTCAGTTTCTATCTAAATATTCCAGACATTTTAAACAAATACTAAAATTAAAATTTTAAAGTGTGGTGTGTTTCCATCAGCTCCTGTTCTCAAGTACATCATCAACAGATCTCACACATGGTTATGAAAAGAAATACACACACACATACACACAAATACACACATACACCAAACATTCTGTGTGAACACACAGACTTTTTCCCCTCCCATATGTAAAATATGCTCTCATTCCCTTTCTCTGATGCTGTGAAGTACACTCGGCCCTGTTCTCACACACTCCACTGTGTGTTACTTATAGTGAAGCTCGCTAACTCAGCTGCGCGCTGACACACATGCACCTCAGTCACATCACAATTACTGTATAGTCATTAATCTTTCTGCGCTAGCACAACCAGGACACACACTCACTGGGGAGAACAGAGATACACTCTGAGTCCCGGGGGAGCACAGCACTGAGCTGATTAGTGTTCTCCGCACTCTCACACACACCTGATTCACATGTGATCGTTAAATAATGAGTGTGATTCAAGTGTAGTCATTAATTAATGAGCAGGCCATGAACAAATGACTCGGCATTAATGAATGAATCAGCTGTGTCGTGAAACTGAAAACACACACACACACACACACACACATATATATATATATATATATATATATATATATATATATATATATATATATAGAAAGCTGTTGAATTCTGGATTCTGATTGGTCAGAAAGTGTTGATTAATTTTCTATAACAGCAGCTCTGACAACAGTGGAGCTGCAAATGCTTTGTTATAATACATTATAGTTTCTATAGTAACAGCACATTTACAGGGACTTGTATGGTGGGCGCTCCACATAAATGGATTAAAAAAACGTGTCTAATCATTCATACGTGAGGAGACGTTTATTTAACATTTATGGAAGGAGTCTCCAGTGTCAGTGCTTTGTAACAGTCACAGGTAAAGCTGTAAGTTTTTATCGTCAGGAGAGAGAAGTTTACGCTTTGAGGGCTGACAAAGTAACGACTGTTTATAACTGCTATAATGTAAGTGAGAACTTGTTTAAATGTAATTATAAATGAAAAAAAAAACATGAAATGCTGTTCTCTGATAAACAAAAATTTTTTAATTTTTAGCAAATTACTGTGGTATAAAAGGAATAAAAAAACCTCGTGCTGTTATAGGCATGGTAAGAGTACCTCAGCCTTATCAGAGCACCCTGTTGTTGATTATTTTCCAATAACAGCACAACACAGAGTGTAGGAACATGTGTTCCTAAATATCTCCATTTTTAAATTAAAACAGTTTTACTGTTTTAATGGAGAAAATGTAATGCAACTAGCTAAGCTGGTCGGCCTACTTAATGAACCTGGACATGCATGAGCTCAATACAGCCATGTAAAAGATATGATTGGCAGCTAAAAGTTGTTTACTGAATGACTCCATGCAAAATGACATGATCTGATTAGCTAAAATTGAGAGATGCACTAAAAATATTTTGATTTTCAGAAGTTAGTCCAACAGAGATGGGCTTTGCTGGCCCTGAGAGTCCACCAGTAATTCTGCAGTACTAATTATCACAGTCTCTATGCAGAATAAAGAGATAAAACAGAGTGGGATCTTCATTCCGACACACACACACACTCTTACACCCTCTCACTGCGATAAAAAGAGGACAGTATGCTGATGTGGAGCTGTTTTCTGCTCCTGCTGAGGTTTGGAGAGAGAAACTGGGCCGCTGGTTCCAATCTGGGGCACAAACTCCCTACAATTCCTTTATACAGTTATTATACAGACACCAGAGAGCGAGAAAGCGAGAGAGAGAGAGAGAGAGAGAGAGAGAGAG
>CM040482.1:2466413-2493913 GCA_022758105.1 Pangasianodon gigas | reverse complement strand
CTTTGTGTGTTTGGCCATTTGAAAACAAAATAAACCTTAAACAGCGATCAAGAGCAAATAGCACACGTAAAATAATACAGTTAAATATTATGTCCTTCAACTTTAAAAATGACGTCATATACGCAGCTATTCTTTGTAAATCACTCTCAATATTGCTTTGAAGATGAAATAAAACCAATATTATGACTTATTATCACTGCAGTAATGTCAGTACGCTTTAGGTTGTTAAACATTTGTAATATTATATATTCGTAAACTTGTATATTCATATTATTAAATATTTGTAATATGTTAGATATACCTAATGTTATATACTTTAGTAATGTCATATATTCATAATGTTATATACTGTATATGTAATGTTAGATGTATGTAATGTTAGATGTATGTAATGTTAGATATACCTAAAGTTATGTGTTCGTAATGTTCCATATATTTGTAATGTCAAATCTTTGTAATGTCATATGTTTGTGATCTTATATATTCCGAATGTTATATATTTGTAATATTAGATATACATAATGCTATATATTTGTAATGTTAGATCTTCAAAATGTTATATATTTATAATGCTATCTATTTGTAATGTTAGATATTCCAAATATTATATATTTATAATGTGGTATATTTATGATATTATATATTTGTAATGTTATATATTCACTGCACCTTTATGTCTTGACTTTTTACATGACACTATTCACCCACACGCTACTTTAGCTGGGATTTTTGTAAATCAGGCTCTGTATTATTCTACAAGCCCAGGGCACAATGGGATAGGTTTCCTCCGGACAGCTGCATTGATCGATGTTGATTGAATCCTAGTGGTCTGTATGATGCGATAACGTGCGGTCAGATCCTTCCCAAAAATCGACTTTAAATTGCTAAAACATCATTGGTGTAATTTTATCGATCGCTTCATGTGCAGAACTGGTTAATAATAAGCACAAAAAACTTCCGTTTTCAGAATATTGATATTGTTATTCGAATCGATTATCAGGGCTGGAATTAGGCTGCCTACCTAGCGCACTTCTCCTCTGATTTAAACATCTCACAGAGAGTTTGATAACGAGCTGGAGAGCTGAATGTGGGAAAAACACACATGCTTAGGCTATGATTAACAAGATCGGAGATTTAAGACAGGCATGCACACACACACACACACACACACACACACACACTCCGTTTCCACAGGAAAGACAGCATTAGTGAGCTTCTGACAGAAAGCTGTCCAATTCTACAGAACTGTTTTCATAAAATCATTTAGTAAACAACACAAATTAGCTCTCTCCCTCTCACACACACATGCGCACACACACACATACACACACACACATGCGCACACACAATTTACATATACAGCACACTGATTTTTATTAGCAAAAATAGGAAAAGGAGAGGAGCTAGAATGTAGAAACAGACCTCAAGAGAAAATACACCTTAATAACCCCATTATAATAAACAAACACTATGTGTAAAACACACAAAAATCCAAAAATCCACACAAAAAAAAAAATATGAAAGTGAAATAATTATATATTAACTGAAATTAATCTGAAATAAAAATCAAACTAAATTAAATGCGAAATAAAATTAAATCTAACTGAAACGAAAACTAGAGTCAAATGAAACAAAAAAACATTCTAAATAAAATTCAATTACAATAAAAATGAATTAAAACCGAAATCAAACTGAAAAAAAAAAAATTAAAATGAAACTGAAAGTAAAACTAATTAAAAATCTGAAACTAAAAAAGTAAAATTAAAATCTAAACTAAAATATATTACAATCAAATTAAAAATATTAAATAAAACTGAAATCAAATAAAAAAATAATTCATAAAAATACAATTAAAATACAATTTAAATAATAATAAAATTGGTGTAGGTCATCTCTGCACTGAACCCATTAGACAAACATCTAATTACTGTGAGGAAAAACAGAACGTGCAGCTGATCCATCAGACTGATAGATAGAGAGACAGATAGAGAGATAATGAGAGAAAGATATAAAGAGAGAGAGAGAGAGAGAGAAACCAGAGACAGAGAGAGATGAAGAGAGAAAGATAAAGAGAGATAGGGAGAAATAAGAGAATGATAGAGAGACAGAGACAGAATGAGAGATAGTGAGAGATAGACAGATAGAAATAGAGAGAAATAAACAGATTAATTCCTCTCTGTACCTTCTACAGTTATAATAACAGACTCTGTAACAGAGATCATGTTTAATAAAACATTCAGAAAATCAGAAGTTCTGAAATTCAAATCAAAAGCAACTAGAGAAAAGTCAGAACCTGAGGCCAATCCAAGCTCCATCACTTTATCACTCCATCACTTTATCACTTTATAAGCATGCATTAAGAGGAGCTCATAAGTCAGAGGCGCAGTGTGTGCTGGCGCTCGGTGGTGGATTGCGTTAGAGATTCCCTGCAGGTTCGAGACGGAAAATGGAGACAGGAAGAAGAAGAAGCGAGAGAAAGCCCACAGCGCTGCACGTAATTGTTCCAAAATTCCTCGGATATTCACGCTCCTTATTTTTGGAAAGTCATAAACACACTTTTGGAACTGAGAACAGCTCGAAAATCCAGTTTTTAAATTTATCCTCCAAATACAAGGTTAGAGAAACTCTCTTTCTCTCTCGCTCTCTATCTCTCTGTCTCTCTCTCTTTACACTAAACTCAATCTAACAGTGTGTATAACTATATTGGGAAGTTTTCCTCTCAGCCCTCAGGCTACACATCATCCTTTCTGTCATTTGATCACAGCTTTATGTGCTTTTATAAGAGCAGAGAGAGAGGAAAGGAAATAACATTCCACATCTCCTGATTTTTCCAATTTCATATATTGCATCTATAAAGGAGATGACTATCACCCTCTGAAATAAACATTAAATTATTATAGTAAAAAAAAGTGAAGTAGAATATAAAACATTTTCTATGGTAGCAAACCTGAGAAAAGTTGCAACAAAACAACAAAAACAAACAAACAAACAGACAAACAAACAAACAAAAACTATAGAAACAGTAGCTGAACTTTCCTAGCAGTCCTATATAGTGGGCGTGACTTAATATTGTAATGAGCACACTTGATTGACAGCCCTCTGTCTCAGACTCCACCTCCAGCATCACTCAAGCAACTAAACACAACAGAGCAAGTTATTACAGTAGCTATGCTAGGTTAGATTTCCCTCAGTAGGTTAGCTACCTTACAACAACAATAATAATAATAATAATAATAATAATAATAATAATAATAATAATAATGATGTCATTTTGTTATTTCAGGAAATGTGGAAAAAACATTTTTATGATTGCAAACATGAGCAAAGTTTTAATAAAGAAGAAGAAGAAGAAAAAAACAGAAACAGCAGCAGAAATGTCCTAATGGGTGTGGCCTGATATTAGCACACTTGCACATTTGATTGACAGCCCTCTGTCTAAAACTCCGCCTCAAGCAACTTAACACAGTGGTAAAAGTTAGTACAGTAGCTACACATGCTGGGTTGGCTTACTTTAGCTAGGTTAGATTTCTCATGCTAGGTTAGATTTCTCTTGTTAGTTTAGATTTCTCATGCTAGGTTAGATTTCTCTTGTTAGGTTAGATTTCTCATGCTAGGTTAGATTTCTCTTGTTAGGTTAGATTTCTCTCACTAGGTTAGATTTCTCTTGTTAGGTTAGATTTCTCTCGTTAGGTTAGATTTCTCTCATTACGTTAGGTTTCTCTCGTTAGGTTAGATTTCTCTTGTTAGGTTAGATTTCTCTTGTTAGGTTAGATTTCTCTCACTAGGTTAGATTTCTCTTGTTAGGTTAGATTTCTCTTGCTAGGTTAGATTTCTCTTGTTAGGTTAGATTTCTCTCACTAGGTTAGATTTCTCTTGTTAGGTTAGATTTCTCTTGCTAGGTTAGATTTCTCTTGTTAGGTTAGATTTCTCTCACTAGGTTAGATTTCTCTTGTTAGGTTAGATTTCTCTTGTTAGGTTAGATTTCTCTTGTTAGTTTAGATTTCTCATGCTAGGTTAGATTTCTCTTGAAAGGTTAGATTCCTATTGTTAGGATAGGTTTTCTAAAATTAGCTTTCTTGCACTAGGTTAGATATTCCTGGACAGATGATCTTCTCTGTGTTAGCTTGTAATAGTTAGGTTAGATCTCACTTGCTAATTCAGACTTTCTTTGAAAAGATTCTTCAGGTAGAAGCTCTGCCCATGGCCCTCAGGGCACCTGATAGTAGTACACCTCTCTAGCCACAAGCTTCAGAATCTTGAACACTGCATTCTGATTGGCTATCCACACTTCCATACACCAGTTTCTGAGAGGAAAACTGTAAAACTCTTTCTGAGAGAGACTTTTCTATAGCCATGTCTACTGATAAAAAGTAGCAGCCTCTTTAGTGAAAGCCAAAAGTCTGAGTAGAAACTGTAAACATGGTCTTTGTTATTAGGAGGAAAAAAAAAGATGCTAAAACACAGGGAAAACACCCAGTCATGTAAAAGTGAGAAGCCACATTATTTCAAATGAAGACTGACTAGCTAGATAACACTTAACTTTCCTGTTAACTTTAGCTCTAGCTATAGCTGCTCTCAACAATTCACAAAAGTTGTTTTGGAAAGCTAGTTTAGCCTGACACTCCCATAGCGTCTGTAACCCATACAGAATGGACATTTTCTAAATGATTTTTGATTTGAGAAATAGCTAGCACAGCAAGGAGGTTTAAATTCACACTGAATGTTAACATTTCTGTTACACACTGGCTAAGCACTGATTGGAGGGCCAAAAAGGGGACGGGGCTTAATGTCCTATTTGAAAAAAAAAAAGTTCTACATGAGATAAGGTGATGCAGCCAGCAGAAAAACTGCGATACTGAGCCCTAATTTAGCACAATGTTTCACTCCTAGTGACTGGAAAGCATAAAAATCATTTAATTTTATTTTTAATTATTTATTTATTATTTTTTAAAAAGTTTGACACCAATGAAAATGAAACCCACTGAAAATGGCTGGGGCACTAATCGATAATGTTTAGAGGATATATAGTGATGAAAACTTGATCAGGTTAAGTTACACACACACACACACACACACTAAAGGAGAGAGTGAGCTCATAAATTACCCTGAGCTATGGAGAATTTATGACCTCATATCGCTCCATCACTGGCTCCCTCTGTCAGCGTAATTCTCCCCAAAATGTCCAAAAAGATGTGTGTGTGTATGTGTGTGTATATGGGAGTGAAAATTGGAATGAAATGGACAGAGTGTGCTGTGGAAATATCACACACACACACAGAGCGTAAGATTGGATTTTCCTCCATGAAATGTAAGTACATGGCGAGACGCAACTGCAACAAGATCCATTTTACACAGCATTTTTCCTCTCACTGCCTACACTGCTCAATCATGTTACGCATACGTGCACACACACACACACACATCACAAATGTTCAACAATTTGAGATGAGAATTAAATTCTTCATCAGAGGAACTGTACAGTGACGTTTACACATCGTGTTGTTTTTAAGTGAATCAGAAGCAGACGAATATGTAGAGAGAAGATGTGACTCTCAAAAGCTCAAAAAGTGTTTGAAACATAAATTCCAGAAAAAAAAAATCATTAGTGTGTGAAACAAACATCACCTGTAATGAAAGGTTTGTGACAAATGTGAATTCTCATCTTAAATATGACATGGAGATAATATTCAAGGTTTCGAGTGTGGAAACACTAAAGGAGAGTGAGAGAGAATCCAAGAAAACTAACACACACACACACACACACACACACAAACACATTCTCACGCACACACACGCGCACACACACACACACACGCGCACACACACACGCACGGGCAGTCTTTTATATGTTCTGATTTTATACGAGTCCCATAAAATGTTACAAGCATACCTTGACTCGCTTCACTGACTGACTGACACTGACACACACACACACACACACACATACACACACACACATTTCATTTGAGATGAACACACTAAAGCAATATCAGCAGTATCTTCCTCAGCTGTCTGCCTTTCTCTCAAAATAATTTGGCTTTGTGCTTTTCTTTCTTTTCTTTCTGCTATTCATTAAGTAGAACAGTCGACTCGAGTCATTTAGATCCGTTCATTTAAATGATTCATTTAGATTCATTCAGTTGCCAAATGAACAAATAGTAAATGGTGCAAAAATTGTTAGAATTATTTTCACCTCGTGGTCAACACAGACTACTTCCCAGAAACAAATCTCGAATACATGGGACGTGACTCAATGATCCGCTGAAAATATCAGCACCTCAGACTGAAGTGTAGATTCAGACACTGCTAAGCTAATGTTAAAAAAAAAAAAAGTTTATAAAATTAACCCTAGGTTCACACTAGCATGTTAAAACTCTTTCGTATTGCAACTGCTACTGTTGTCGCTTGTAGGCGTGGCCTGTCCACTGTTTTTTTTCTCCTTCCGATAAGAAAAAGTAGCAGCTGTATACTGTATATGTTCTAAAGCTAATTAGTGAAACACAAATTAAATAATGCACTTATCATTGTGAAAAAATAGTTGTTTGATTTACATGCTACATGTTTGGTTTCTTAGCTTCTTTCTCTGATTAGATTAGCAAAGCAAGCTAACAGTACTAGTGACATACACTCACCAGGGACACCGATGATCTCTGCTCCTTCATTCCAAGCTTTATTTTTATTCATAATGTCTCTATACACATTTAATGAGAGGTTGTAAATGACAGGAGAAGATGAAACCACAGTTTTTCCTCACATTTTTGGAGCTAACTGCACTTTATGCGTCATAGCTAACTTGCATAGGATTGGGAAAATCTCACTTGTAATTAATTGTATATTTCTTTTTACTAGATCTACAGTAAAATGTACACGTTTTCACTTTGTCAGTACATTTTCGCTTTCTGGCTCTCTTCCTTCAGATCAATTTCAAGCCCTATTTCATTTTACACACCCCAACACGCACCCCCATCCCCCAACGCACACACACACACGTGCAGAGTTTTTAGTATTGATCTAGCTTACTGCTTCAAATCAGCCTTTTTATTATACCAGTCTCTTTCTCTTTGTCTCTCTGTACACACACACACACACACACACACATACAAACACACACACACTTGTCCATCTCCAACCTCGTTCCCTATGATAAAAGGAGTCACGGATGACACACAGCATAGCAGCGTAGCCACAGTGTGTATGTATTTATTAGCTAACTTGGCACCTGTGTGTCTGTGTGTGTGTGTGTGTGTGTGTGTGAAATGAACTGGGGCTTGAAATTGATCTGAAAGTCTCTAAATAAATAAATGCAGGAAAGCAAAATGCTAATAAACGTCAGCGGTGTTGCAAAGAAACCCTTTTCATTAGCTGTTCATTACCTGGAAAAGAGCAAACACACACCTGAGATTTGACTCGATTCACACACACACACACACACACGCACACACACCTTTAACTGAGTCGTTATCAGAAGGAGAATATATGAGCAGCTCGGAGGTGGTTTGTGTGAAACTACTGGATTTAATAAAAGTGTAAAATCTTTCTCAGTTTTGCTCAGGTCTATATTAGCATATTAGCATATTAGCATGGCCACACTGAGTTATAGGATGTAATTTAATCATAAACTACAACCTGCAGTACAGTGTCACATTCACTGCTGATGTTCCCATCTATACAGCTACTTTCTCTCTTTTTTTGTAAAGTGGGCGTGGTTAATATCTGGGAAAAACCCTAGCAAAGAATTTCCTCTGACCAATCACATGACTTTAATCAAAACTGGGTCAAACAAGCTAGTGAAAGCTAACCTAGTGAGTAAAAACTAAACTACAGGCAAAAAGCTAACATAGAGAGTAAAACTAAATAAAAGAACACTAACATTGTGAGGAACAATTAAACTAGTGAGAAAAAGCTAACCTAGCAAGAGAAAGCGAACCTAGAGGGAGAAACTAACGTAGTGGGTGACAGAGATGTGGGTGTGATTTTGCGTGAGATAGACGGCCATTACTCATTAGTAAAATTTACCTCGCAGCTCATCCCTAATCAGACGATCAAGACTACAGCTGTATATTAAATACATAATTAACTGTATAAGGAAAATAAAATACATCTACATAGTGTTTATTTATTACTGTATTGTCTTCCACACACACACACACACACACACACACACTGCAGTGATAGTGCAGCTCTGTGGGAAAGCACTTGGTCCGACTGTTTCTGGGCCACGCACCAGTCACATCGCCATGAGGACCCCCCCTCAGTTCAGTGTGTGTGTGTGTGTGTGTGTGTGTGTGCGTGTGTGTGCGTGTATGTGCGTGTGTGTGTGTGTGTGCGTGTGCGTGTGCGTGCACAGATGGCCGGGAGGAGTGGAGGTCATTAAACTGATGTTGGGATATGATTTAAAAGGAGTTAGTGGTGTACACTTTGTCAAACAAATGAACACGCACACACGCACAGTACACGCACGCATGCGCATGCACACGCGTACACATACACACACGCACACGCACACACATATACATACACACATACATGCACACACTGAACTGAGGGGGGTCGTCGTGGCGACGTGACTGTTGCCATCACACACTCCGTCTCTGCAACATAAAAACACCGCACTGGATAATTTATGTTTCCATGTAATATAATGACAAATGATGCTAAAAACTACTACGAGTAAACCCCCCCGCCACCCCCAGCCACCCCCACACACACACCCCCCACACACAATTGAATGATTGGAATTTTTTTATTTATTAAATAATGTGTCATACTTTTTATCCATTAATAGTTACAAGTAATGTTGCACAAAACAAGTTAATTCATTTTCTCACTTATAGTGATAAATGATGTTACAGAGAAACTGCAAAGTGTAAACTCCTCTGTCCTGAAGATGTGGGAAACCTTAAAGTTACAGCTTTAACTCTGACTGTTACAAAGCATTGACACTGGAGACTCCTTACATAAGTGTTACATTAATGTCTCCTCACATGTTTTTAAATGTGTTTATGTGGAGCGCCTGCTGTACAAGCCCCTGTGAATGAGCTGTTACTATAGAAACGATAACATATTAGAACGAATGCATTAATATAAACCTGTAGGTTGCAGCTGCACTACTGTCAGAGCTGCTGTTATAGAAAATTAATCAACACCTTCTGACCAATCACAATCCAGAATATAATAACTGAAATATAATAGTAATGTAACATAATCTTAGCTAAGGCAATGATGTTATGATGTAATGTAATGTGATGTAATTCAGCAATGCGATCTGAGCTAAGAGTACAAATCTATAAAACTCTGAGTATAAATCTGAAACTACACACACACACACACACACAAGAGAATCTATAGAGAAGATGAAATAACACACACACACACACACACAACGGTAACATAATTAGATACTTGGGGAACACCAAAACCTACACACTCTCTCTCACTCTCATTCTCTCTCTCATTCTCTCTCTCATTCTCTTTCTCTCTCTCTCATTCTCTCTCCCTCGGCTCCACCAGCAACAAGAAAAGTCCCGAAACACACATACATCAGTTTCCCTCGGCTGCGTAAATTCCAGAAGTCACAAAACACACACACAAACACACACATCATTTTATCTGTGTTCCAGTAATAACAAAAACATCCCAAAATACAAGCACACATACAAATACATACAAGCAACTCTGCTTCTGTAAAGAGGTGAAAGGAACTACAGGAACAAAAGGATGAATGGATGGAGAGAGAGAGAGAGAAAGAGAGAGAGAGAGCAGGAGGGAGCACAATAACCAGTTGGAAAGAGAGTGCGACAGAACGGGATGAGGAGACGGAGGAAGAGAGAAAGCGCACACGGGAATGATGAGACAGAGGGAGAGAGCGAGGGATGAGAGGAGGTGGATGGAGGGATGAGCAGAGGTAGGGAAGGATGATAGGAACAGAAGGAGTCTTACCTCGGGCAGGTACAGGAAGGCTGGGACGGGGTGAGGGAGCATCGCTGCACTGGGGATCAGGACACAGCCGGAGTCGGCCATGGAGAGAGAGGAATGAACGCAGACACAACACACACACGCTACCCCTTTCTGTTTCACACACACATGCGCACACACATACACACTTACACGTGCAGGGTGATCCTGCCCCCTTCTGCCTCACACTCCCTCTCTCCTGCTCTCTCGCTCTCTCTCTCTCGCTCTTTCTGCCTCAGGCGCTCAGTGCTGCACTCGTTTGTCTTCAGCCAGGGTGTTCCCTTCCCTCTTTTCTCTCTCTCTCACTCTCTCTTTGTGTGCTTTTGCAGTCAGTCTCTCTCTTTTTTTCACTCCTTCAAGGGTGTTCCCTCGTTTCTCTCTTTCTCCTTACATTGTATGTGTGTGTGATTAGTTTCATATTACATCATTACATTATATTATATTATTGTCTTAGCTGGGATATTTTTCATCATCAGCAGTACTAGCGATGCATCAGTATGATTCTGGTGTTCATTTAGTCGTACTCGTAAAAATGCTCGGATAGCAACATCTGATACCAGGGGATACTATATGACTTAAGCCTAATGTACGATGTCATGCTAATGAAGAGATGACACAAAATGACAGCTATCGGGACATAGAATTTCATGATCAATTAATGATCAAATCAAAGCAGACTGCAAACAGCTTTTTGAAAATATCAAGAGGAGGAACTACAGCATCTTACTACTATGCAAGTAACCTAATAAAACATCTTAATCGCATTTAAACAGTATGCGAGAGCATGAACATGGCCGACCAGAGTGCACAGAGAAGTATCAGTGAGCGTGGTCATTAAAAATGAATGCAAGGTGCAGGGAATTGTGTGCACACAAAGGTATACGCAAGTGTGGAGTGTGTAGAGAAATTGTCACATATGAGAGCAGCTCACTTCAGCGAGCACTGAGCACTGAGACACTCACACTTCAGAGTCAAAGTGCAATTCACAGCATTTTTTAATGACCACGCTTGCTGAAACTGCTCTGTTCCAATGTTCCATGATGCCCCTGATTGCTTAATACTCAACATGTTTCTCATTTCAGAGTACAAAAAAAAATTTAGTCGTACTCAGTCTGAGAAAATTAATATCAGTGCATGCCTAATCAATATAATAATCATCTTCTTCATAATCAGGATATTTATTACTATTTTGACCACATTCACCACCACCATCATCATCACTATAATACTCAGCTTCATCATCGTTTTTTCACCATTTTTAAAATTTCACCACTATCTTCATCTTCATCTTCATCATCATCATCATCATCACTGTAGTCCTATACACCAAACACACACACACACACACACACACATTCCCCCCCTCATTAATCATGGTGTGTCTGTGTATGTCAGTAACATCTGTTACATGTAGATCATCCTCTCTAGAGCTGCTGTGATACCAACTCCCAGATCACATGTGTGTGTTTGTGTGTGTGCGTGTGTATGTGTGTGTTTGTGTGTGTGAGAGAGAAAGAGAGAGTCAGGAGTACACAAGTGTACAATACACACTGGTACTCCAGTAACAGATTAATGTAACATACACATGATTCATCAAAGGTGATCACACACACACAGACCACATGACCTGTGGTTATCACACACCATTTTGTATCACTCTATCCATCCCAAGACAGACAGAGACTTTGACATTTGTGTGCTCTTTATTAGAAACGGTGTTGGATAAATTAAAGACAACTTACCTACATGTTTTCACTTCCACATAAAAGAGAAAAGAAAATTAGATTGGGTTATTAATCACCCAAAAAAAAAAAAAACTACTTCACCATCATCTGTTATCAAAAACAAACCCTTACTTGCACACCATTTTGTTTTTGAACATTATCACATTGCCATTCATTATGTGAAACTCATAGTCAGATCTGTGACTCTTCTAGGGCTTTAAGCAAGCTCACGGTGTTAATGTCTTTTCCCTCTGTTTTCTGTTTATGAGACTTTCAAATGGCTACTTTTGTCTGTCCAACTAAAAAAAATAATCAATGTGCTTCACTCCCAATGAGTGTGTGAATATTTGCAACATTAGGGTTACATTTGAAAAGCAAGGGGTTGGTTGACACTGCAGACTGAAAAACTCGCCAGTGCAGGTCTCCAGATCACATCTGCAGCGGATTGTTGCGGATTGTGAAATGGTGATGCTAGTGCTAGAGGATCGGAGGAAGTGTAGTCCAGAGCAGAGTGTGATACGTGCTTTAAGGTAGGTGGGTGCTGGTCCATTTTTGGCTTTGTATGCAAGCATCAGTGTTTTAAATTTAATGCAGGCAGCTACAGGAATCCAGTGAAGGGAGAGCAGCAATGAGGTGGTGAAGGAGAACTTGAAAAGGTTGAAAACAAGTCTTGCAGCTGCAGTTTCGATCAGTTGCAGAGGTCAAATGGTGCACAAAGGCAGATTTTCCAGGAGCGAGATGCAGTAGTCCAGTCTTGAAATGACAAAAGACTAAATAAGAACCTAAGGAGCCTCTGTGGATAGAAATAGACAAATACTTGTTGTAAAATACTGATGATGTAAACCATAAACCAGCACAAGCATGTCAGTTTAGCAATGTGAGACAAGAAGGACAGTTGATTGTCCATGGTTACCCCAAGGTTGTGTGCAGTGACTGATGGTGAGATCTGAGAGTTGTCCAGGGAGATTACAAGATCCTGATGTGGGTATGCATCTTCTGGGATGAACAGCAGTTCAATTTTGCTGGGATTCCTTTTCAGCTGATGAGATCTCTGCCAGATATGCTGAGATCAGAGCAGAAACATGAGTGTCTGGGGGAGGAAAGGGGAGGATAAGTTGAGTGTCATCCACATAGCTGTGGTATGAAAACCCATGTGAGGATATGAACTCACCAAGAGATCGAGTATAGAGGGAGAACAGAAGAGGAGCAAGCACTAAGCCTTATGGCACACCAGTGCAGAGTCTGCATGGAAAAGATGTGGATCCCCTCCATTTCAGCTGATATAACTGTCCCTCCTGGTAGAAAGCAAACCATTGCCATGCCATGTCATGGATTCCAAGACTCATGAGGATGGACAAGACAGTCTTGTGGTTGACTGTGTTGAATGCTGCTGAAAGGTCGAGGATGGTGACGACTGTTGACAGTTTGGCATGAAGCTTCTCAGTGACAGCCATGAGGGCAGTTTCTGCGGAGTGTGCTACTTTGAAGCCTGACTGGTTAGGATCTTGGAGGTTGTTGAGGTAGAGAGACAGTTGATTATAGACAGTGCATTTGAGGATTTTAGAAAGAAAAGACAGAAGTGATACCATTTGTTAGTTGCTGCTGTATGAGGTGTCCAGAGTGGGTTTTTCAGGATGGGAATAACCCTTGCTGTCTTGAATGCAGATGCTACATGACCAGATATTATAGAATCATTAATGATATTAGAGATGAAGGAAGGAGGTCTTGTGAGATGGCCTGGAGCATTGTGGAAGGGATGGGATCCAATGGGTAGGTGGTGGGATTGCAGGACAAGACAACTTGCAGGATCTCTTCTGTTGATAGAGGTGTGGAGTGGGGTAGCACTCACCAGCTTGTTGGAGAGGAGGTTGAAGTATCCAAGGAGAGTGTGATAGGTGCTGTCGGTAGGGAAAATACTGAGGAGCATGTCCATTTCTTTAAGAAAGTCTCATAGGGGACCAGGTGGGCAGTAGACAACAATTAATAGGTTGATCGGAGAGATAACTGTAACTGCATGGAATTTGAGGGATGGGGTGTTGAGATGAGACAGTAAAAGAGGCGTGAAGCACCATCTCCGAAACAAAAGCACACCTGTACCACAACCCCTGCCAGTTTCTCATGGAGTGTGAGAGAAAGCATAGGCAGAGGACAGAGCAGCCAGTGTAGCCAAGTTCTGTGGAGTAATCCAGGTCACACACCTACTGATGACGTATAATGGAAGTGTCATTGAAACACTTGACACCACTGTCACTGATTGGCTGTGTGAATCTACAGCACTGGGCTTACAGTTAGCCCACAGCCTCGCTTCATACCATTCTGTGTGTTTTTCTTATGACCACTGGTAGTGCTGTTACACTCGGTTTCACAAGACTACAAAATAATACTCTTTATAACATTTGTTAACTACAAATAAGATGATGTGGATGCCAAAAATAACAGCTTATATTGATTTTTTTTCTTAGCCCCTCTACCCATTTATACGAGCCACCCCTGCTGGTGCTGTTTTTGGTGTATGTCTCACCACTGGCTTAGTGATGCTGTATATTGTATGTACTGTATACTGTGATTTCCTCTCTCTTTCCAAGACTCCCAGAAAAGTGTAAAAGCAGGAACAAAGTGGTGATCCTGTAATAACCTATTGTTGAAGTGCCAATGATGCTGATGGAAAGCGCTCAGTGTGGTAGTGACAATGACAGAGATGTAGTGAAGATCAGAGAGTGGAGTTTGATGAATATAACTGTTAAGAAATCTGCCTCTGTTGAATTTCTGAGTGCAAAACCTGTAATCTTGCTGTAAGAATCTTATCAAGAGTAGCTTTTATCCATGTCTACTGTCTGTCTGCAGGAAAAGTTTCCCTCCACACATCTACTAGATTGCGGTGTTGTACTACAATTTTAAGCACATCTGCTGAGCAAGGATGAAGCTCACTGTAGTGTCTGTCTAAACTGCGATCTGGAGTGCAGGTAAGATATCCAGCTGAGATGATTAATCTTTCATGAGGAATTTCTGAGATGGCTTTATTCAAAATTTCAAAGAACAGAAAGCAGTCTGTGCCAATGTTAGGAGCATAGATATTAAACAGAGAAACGGAGAGTTTGTAGAGATTGATATCTACTCTCTGCATCATTCCAGGTATCATTTCTGCTAGATTTATTGGCTGTTTTTGAATGTCTGCTGAAAGCATTATGGTGACCCCAGCACTCATATTTGAGCCATGGCTGAGGAAAGCCTGACCTTTCCACTCAATTAGCCACTGTGTTTGGTTGTTGATGTCTGTAAGTGTCTCTTGTAAAAACATAATAGAAATGTAAAAGACTAAACCGCTTCCTTTACGGCATCCGTTTATATATTTTGAGCAGATGTTTAATGATACCATACATCTGAGCAGAAAAAATAGAACTGAAGGATGTATTGTGTTCCCTTTTCACCAGTGTTTCTTCTTTTTGGATTTGTGTTGTATCATGTTTTTAACATTTGGCATTATAAGCTCTTTGAGAGTAGCATGTTGCATTGCTACATAGCATGACAGATAAAAACGTGGCAGATTGGGGCATCAGAAAGGCATCAATTTGAGGTTTGTCATCTTCTGAACCATTCCCTATATCTTCAACCTAATTTTCTGAATCATTATCACACTGTGAGCTTTGGGGGCACGTGGAGAAGTCCGAGGAGTAGTAACGTTATGACTCGCCAGTGTTTTGGATGGTGCTGTCAGTGTTATGTGTGATTTCTCTGTCAGGATTTTTAGTGGGGTTGTTCATTTCTTTCTTTCATTTCTTTGGGGTTGTTCAGGTAGGTAGGCAGGACTGGTTACTGGAGCTGTGCGAGCTGCAGGCTTGCTCAGCTACTCAATGCATGCTGGTTTTGACATGACAGTGTTCACCACACAAAAAAACACCTCATTCAGAGATAATAAAGATGGTGTAATCTTTACCCTTGACTGTTAGTCTAACAGAGAGATTCAGCAGCTCATGTTGTTCAGTGTTCAATGCCCGAGTTTTTAAACCCAGAGGAATCATTTTTATCTGGGCTGTTAACTTTCCATAACACTTTAGCACACTTTTAAGAGTTTCATTTTTAATAAGACAGGAACATTAGATGGCACAATTTTCTTAGGAATGCCAAAAAGTGGAAGAACAGGTACTAACTCTTGTAAATCTCCATTTAGCTCCATTTAGGTGTGGATTTTGCTGACCACTCACACTCAACAAACTTTTCTAACTTTCAGTATAAATCACTAAAATTAAAGAAAGAAATTATTAAAGGAAGTAAGTTAACAGAAAAGTCAGAATGCACAGAGATATGCTCCAAACCCCTGCACTCTTGCCCGCTACCCACAATCCCTAGAAAGTGAGAGAGAGCAATTATAGTCTGAATACTACAGACAGACAGACAGATGTAGATAGATAGATAGATAGATAGATAGATAGATAGATAGATATTGTGATTAAATCTCTAATATCTGGAGTGTGTTACAGTTCAGCAAAGTTCTGATGTCATGCTGCACAAAAAGAGCAACTTGGCAGATCTTTTAAAACTCAATTAGCCACAAAGCTCTGAGCTGAGTGTATTAAACCTGCCGTAAAGTTTCTGATAATCTAATTCAACTGAATCCAAAACAAGCAAAGAATCACACAGCACAACGACAGTGCAGCAACTGCTCCTCTTTTGCTTTACGTTCACAGCAACTATGGCAGAGCCTAATCTTCGTAATGTAGCAATGCTGCATGGTTTTGTGTTTACTTCCTGGTTAGTTCCCCTTCTGTCAATGGGCGAGAGTAAATGTTTATGTTAATTAGTTCATCTCCGTCCTGAGGTATCTGTTAGTAATTGGTTACACCTAATTATGCATCATTTTTTGTTCCTTACCATCTTTGTGCTGTGTGTGTTTCTATGAATTCTCCGGCTCGCCCACTGTAGTTAGTTGATTTAACACAGGCTAAAAGGCTAGCATTTGTCATAAAAATTGCATTTTGTTTTTTTATTTAGTACTACCCTGAATAAGCTATTTTACATAACATATAGTCCACAAAACAAAATAATAACTGAATTTTGAACCTGTTCAAAAGTTTACATAAGCTTGATTCTTAATAATGTGTGTTGTTACCTGGATGATCAATGGCTCTTTTTATGTTTTGTGATAGTTCTTCATGAGTCCCTTGTTTGTCCCGAGCAGTTAAACTGCACACTCTTCAGAAAAATCCTCCAGGTTCTGCACATTCTTTGCTTTTCCAGCATCTTCTGCATATTTGACCCCTTTCCAACAGTGATTATTTGATGTTGAGATCCATCTTTTCACACTGAGGAAAACTGAGGGACTCATACACAACTATTACAAAAGGTGCAAACATTCACTAATGTGAAGGCTACACGCTACATTAAAAGCTAGGGGATGTAAACTTTTGAACAGGATGATTGGTGTAAATTGTTATTATTCTGCCTTTTGGGAAACATGTAAATATCTTATATAGCTTCTGAAGGGCAGTACTAAATGAAAAAATAATATCTTTAAACAAAATAATAACAATTTACATCATATAGCCACTGTTTTAAAGGGGTCAAATATGCAGAAGATTCTGGAAAACCAAAGAATGTGCAGGACATGGAGGATATTTCTGAAGAAGATTGGGCAGTTTAACTGCTCAGGACAAACAAGGGACTCAGGAACAACTATCACAAAACATAAAAACTGTTGTTGATCATTCAGGTAAAAAAAACAGTATTAAGAATCAAGTGTATGTAAACTTTTGAACTGGTTAATTTGTTTAAATTTAGTTATTATTGTGTCTTGTGGACTATATGTTCAGGGCTGTACTAAATAAAAACAAAATGCAATTTTTATGATCCCTCTTTTTTTTAAATTATTAACATTTTGCAGATTCTGCAAGGCATATGTAAACTTATGACCCCAACTGTACATGGAAGTTACATTTTATATATTATATAGCAAGATGGCCATAAATATCAGAATATTTTGATGTGTTTTTGTTCCTCCTACACACTGCACAAAAGGGCAGTAGCACTACTGCCTCAAGGCTCCATGATCCCTCTTTCAATCATGAGCTTAAGTTTCTCTCTATGGAGTTTTGCATGTTCTCCCCATGTCCCTCTGTCCACATTGTGTTCAACTAGGTTCTCCGGTTTCCTTCCACCTCCCAAAATCAAGCCCGTAGGTCACCAATTTGCTACATTAAATTGCCCCTAGGCATGGTGCCTACATTGGACTGGTGTCCCATCCACAATGTTTTCCCACCTCATGCCCAGTGTGGATGAATGAATCAGTGAACAATTCACAAAAACAACAGTCTGTGGTTAGCCACTTCCATTTGTCAAAGTAGGCGGTTGTTGGCCATGTTGAGTGAAAAAACTTACCAACTCTGGACAACTAAATGTCCGGTTTGTGAGATGACTGTGCTGGTCTGTGAGACCACTCTATGGGTGTGTGAGAATACTGTGTTGGTGCGTGAGATAAACATGTTGGAATGAAAGACTATGGCCTTGGTGTATGGGACTACCATGCTGGTGTGTACGACTACACTCTTGGTGTAGGGGTCTACTGTAGTGCTGTGTAAGACTCCTGACTTCATCAGGTGACCTTGTTCCTGCACATAATATGTATATGCATGTTCACCTGAAACAAATCAGTTAAATGCCTGTTAAATATTTTAGAACTTGCACACCAATCCACATCAAGCGGTACACCTATAGCAGTGGGCTTTAGCCTTTTTTGAGCACAAGATCACTTTGGAAGTTAAAATTTGAACCAAAATCTACCACACTATATGTTGCCAAAAGAAAAAAAGCCCACCAAAAGTAATGCCATTTTACTTTTTTATTGTATGTAGATGAGTGAACAATTCCCACACTGTCCAACAGTATAGTTGGGCTGTAGGCCAGCAGACTCACAAAAAGGAGCCACGGGAGGCAAATCAAATGGTTCCCAACAGCTCAAACATACATATTTACCAAGTAGCAATGTGCTCAAGTTTTAAAAGCCTGTAAATTGCCAAAAGATGCACACCCAACAACATCATGAGGCAGACTATTTCAAATCTTCACAGCAGTGTGGAAAAAGCATCTATCAAGTTGATGGGTCCTGGCCCTTGGAATAGACAGAGCATGCTGGGGTGTAGGGGGAGACACTGGGGTGGGAGCAATGCCTTCAAGTCTAGTAATGGTCTCAGTGCATTTTATAGAGAGAAGACAGAGCTGCTACTTGTTGCCTTGGTTGAAGGCTTTGCATAAATTTACTCACTTGTGAAGGACCTATGATATCAGTTGCTTTCCTTTGGATGTTATCCAGAGCTGCCAGAGATGTTGTGGAGGAACCCATCCAAAAAAGTGATGAATATTTCATGATACTCCGAACGTGTGACTTGTACACACATACTCTCCCATGACTATCTAGTTTATTGCTGACCTTTCTAAGGGGACCAAGCTTCTGGCAAGTCTTCTTTGTGATGTTTGAAATGTGCCTATCCCATAGTAGCTTGCTGTCAAATGTAAGCCCTAGGATGTCTATGTGTTTATGAACAACTATTTGAAATCTTCCAAGGAAAAGACTGATTTGAGAAGGGGCTCGTATTCTGGAGACAACCATCGATTTGCACTTGCTTGGTTCAAATGTTACCTTCCCTTTGTCAGCCCAGTCCTTCATCCTCTCTAAGTCGGCATTCAGACTTGTCTGTACCTGCTGTAGGTCTTTAGCAAATGCGATCAGTGCAAACAGGGTAGAATTGTCAGCGTAAAAGAATAGCTGGTTTTTGCACACCTTTACCAAGTCATTGATGAAGACTGAGAATAGCAGATGGCCTAGAATAGAGCCATGGTGGACAGAAGTGTTAATTGCTGTAGTGTTAGGACTCTGCCCTGTAAGTGCTACACAATTGGATCTTCCAGAGAGATAGCTGTTGATCCAGGTAAGGAGCTTTGTTTGGTCCCATTTGCCTTGAGTTTGGATAGCAAGCCATTATGCCACACTTTGTCAAAGGCTCCTTTAATGTAAAGGGCAATTACAACCACCTCAACACCATTGTCAATGTGTTGGTTCCACTTCTGGGAGAGGATATTTAGGAGGTCAGCCATACTGTGGGCTGGTCTTAATCCAAACTGCCTGCATGAGATCACATTGTTTTCCAGAAGGTACTTCTGTAGCTGGTCATGCACAACTGATTCCATTACCTAACTAATGATGCTAAGCAGTGAGATTGGCTGGTAAGTTGTTGGGTCTGAATTAGAATCCCTTTTGTGGACTGGTGTCACCTGTGCTACATTCCGTTGAGTTGGAAAATTGCCACACCTGAGGCAAAGGGTTGAAAAGGTGAGAGAATGGTGTTGCAAGTTCTGCAGTGCACACTTTCAGGACTCTGGCAGTGATTTTGTCAGGTCCAGTGGCCTTATCTGGCTTCACTGTCCTGAGCTGTTTGTGAATTAGCTTTTGCCAAAATTTGATGGTATCCAGCGTGGCTTCAGTTTCCTTTTTGAGGATTGGTTCATTAGCAGCAGAAGGCAGTCTGCATTTTTCAGCAAAGGTTTTGCAGAAGACTTGTCCTTGGCACTGATGCATAGTCTATTGTTTTCCTCGATTACAGGGATGTCATTTTGGCTGGACATCCCACTTAGGGTGTTTACAATCGGCCACCACTTTTTGCTGGTAAGATTGCTGTCTGTAAGTTGTTCTTTCAGTTTTCTAATGTAGTTGATTCTAGCAAGCTTCTCAACACCGATGTAGTCACGTCTGGCTTGTTGAAACTTTTCTTTGCTGGCCGCGGACCCATCCTTCTTCATCTGGTTGAAGAGTCGACATTTCCTTCTGGCTGCCTGTCTGCAGTTGTCATCAAACCAAGCTTTGTCACTGGGCTTCAAGGTGATTACTTTGCTTGGAATGAAGAGGTACATAGCCTCCAAGGCTGTAAGTGTGGCATCACTGCAAACCTTCTCTGGGTCTACCTGGCTACATATATGTGATCAGTTGACTGAGGAAAGACAACCATTTAAACCCCAGAAATCTTGTCATAGCGCCAAAATTTCCTGTGGTATTTCATGTCATGATGAACTGGAGTGTCTAGGGTAATCATCATTGGATTGTGATCACATGTACCCAGGCTGGCAGAGACTGTAGCTTTTGTAGGAAGGTCTGTAAGAACTCGATCAAGTATCTGGTCTCCTCTGGTTGGCTCTGTGATGACCTGTTGAAGGCCAAGATATCTGGACATCTGCAGAGCCAGTCATCCAGCTGCATCAGTGTTTTGTCTTCCAAGCTACTCTTTGTAGTGGACACACAAGTCACTGCCTAACAAGATGGAGTTGGCCCCCATACTCTTTCATTTTGAAATGGGTGTATGAGTCAAGGTAACTTATTATGCTAGAGTTGCAATTTGGTGGTCAATAAACAGCAGCAATCAGACGCTTGCTTGATTTTAGGGCAAAGGTAACCACATCACCTCTGGGTCCCTCCTTGGTTCATGGTGAAAAGCTATTCCATCCAAGCAGTAAACAGCAATACCTTCACCACATTTATCCTCACGGGCTCATTGACAGCAGAGGCTGCAGCCAGGGATTGAGATGCAGTCAGTTTCATCTGGAATGCTAGCATCCAGGAAGGTTTCAACAGCGATCACAAAAGTCGGTTTCTCTTCTTGACAAAAGTTGCTGAGTTTGCCAATGTTTGATCGCACACCATGGATGTTTACCTCTAATATTTTCAGATCCTCTCCTCGTAATCTATTTTCATGGGTCTCTTGCGCACACATTGCGCCCTTGCAAGAAACCACTTGGTCAAGGATAGGGTGATCAGCGCTGAGTTGTGCCCCTAACAGATTACTAACAGTAAAGCAGATCATCTACCAGTACAGGATTCAATAATCACAGTGACACAGTAATAGCATTCAAATATCCATAGGCAACAATAGGAACAGGAACATGTTAATACCATTACTACTTGTTAATACATATTAATACAACTTGCACTTTTAGAGTGTATAGTTCAAATTATACAGGCCACAGTGATAATATTTTGATTCATTTAGTCAGTGTGATGGTTGTGCCTGAACTCTCTCAGTTAGTGCCTTGTAATTTGAAGCATAGGTTGAAATTGCCAGCCTAATGCACTCATCAGGGTGTTTATTAGTCAGATGTGTGCAGTACTTGGAAAGCATTTGTAAGAATTCTTGAGAATCTTTTCAGAGGTGTCCTCAGATAACAACTCCACTCTCCTTATTAGCATTGCTGGACCAAGCAGCACACTGTTAATTGCCATTTTTATGTCTTCTTCTTTGCTTTAAAGTCTGTGAATTATGTGTCAGTGGTGACAGTCATTGCTTCTTTTAAAAACTCACCATTGGTGAAGGGGCTTCTTGTGCCTGCCAAGGAGATGGCTAACATGGCATGAAGCCTCAGTAGCAGCTTTAGCTGTCTTGGTGGGTTTTGTGAAAAGTTATTGCTGCACTTTTAAAACAAATTTTAACTTTTGAATTAATTTCTCTCATATTTGCTCTTGGATGGGAATGAATCCTTGAATTTTGGATGGTAAGTGGTGTGATGGTGCTCCAAATTACCCCGTTTCAACAAAGCTAATGTGACATCCACCATGGGCAATGCTCAGCTGAGGATGTTGCTCTGCCTCCTTGCTTCACAGAGGACGTCGCTCCCTCCTCTGGCCTCGTCGTGGTCGTCACTCCCCCCTCTGGCCTCACTATGGTCATCTCTACCCCCGCTGGCAATGGTAGGGACATCGCTGTGCCCAGGGGTCCAGTCCCTCTGAAGTTTCATGCACATCAGTGCCTTAAGTGAGTGCGCTATGTCACATCCACTATGGACAATCCCCCCCAGACTGCCAGAGGGCACCCTCACTCACATTTTTGAATTTCTTTTTTTGTTGTCTGCCTCAGTGCCTTCCTGTGTTTGTTCACACCTGGTTTGTGTCCCCCCTAATTAGTTCCCTTATTTATTAGTTCCCCTAATTAGTTCCCTTATTCCCTAACTCCTCATTTCTTCCCCTTGTTGCTGAGCAGCAGGTTCTTCCCCTTGTTTCTGAGTAACAGCATGTTGATGTGATGCAGCTGGAAACAGTTACCTGCAAAGGTAACCTTATTTCACAACTATAATTGGCTAGAATTGATGTTTTTCTTGGGCTACTCCCACCCATACCACATGGTATTTAGCGGTATTTGAATCTAGCCAACTAGCATATATTTTACTATTGCATGTTTTTTCATTTTAAAATGTGTTACGATTATCGACAGTACAGATGAATGGTTGTGATCTACTAAAAATGCCTCAGTGATTGACCGGTAGACCGTGATCAATAGGTTGACAACCACTGACCTATAGTGATAGATATAAGAACCAAATCTCAAAGAAGGGATGAAAAATAAACTAAATAATAGAAGAAGCAACATATAGAAAGCAAGACATATAGTATATTTATCAGCGGTACCGTGGCAAAAGAACTACTGCATAACGTTAGATTTCTCTTTGTGTGTCTCACTCTTGACCCCTCCTTTTCTCGAAAGTGTGTGACTGGACTTGGTAACTAATACCCTATCACATGAGCAGATGAGGGCAACGTCAATCTGATTTCTCAACTGCATTTGGTGCTCAATGTTCATATTTAATAGATCCACGATCAGTTGCATTGCATTACATGAAATGGACATTACCTTACTATAGTCACTTCTTCTCTCTAGCTATACATTCTCTCTCTCTCTCTCTCTCTCTCTCTCTCTCTCTCAATCACTCAATTACTATCTTGAGTAGGGTCTGAAAGTCTGAGTCCTACTACTTACGGAAAACCAATACAAATGTCTGTGGATATTGTTCAAATAAGATTTCATCAATCTTCAATCAGATAAATCCATTAACACTGTGTTTTTGTTGACTGAAAGCAGAATCATAAATGAGGGTATTAACTGAGTCACTATTAGGTGTTAGTCTCTAAAGGAGCTGTTTGGACAAAAATAAATTGTACACAATGTTCCTTTTACCATAAATCCAAGACATGTTTGAATCATTGGAATTTAATTTTATTATACACATATACATCAAATAATGTATTGTTTTTATTGAATACTGAAAATAAAACAGTTATTGGTAGGGTTTTGGACCCCACTGTACATTCTATCATATACAGCATGTGGCACACTTTCCTATAAGCATGCTGAATGATTCATGACTTCCTTCCTACAGTTATACACGCTCTGAGACACTCTCACAGCCTCGAAAGCATTCATCAAAATGGCCAGTGGAATGGAAAACCTATACAACCAATATTTGCCTTTACAATAACTGTATTCTTAATGCTAGTACCTATATTACTGTATATACTATACTATAATGATATTACAAAATTATATTTGTGATCTCTACAGCATGCATTTACATTAATTCCTTTAGCAGGTGCTTTAATCTAAAGTGACTATAGAAAATAAGAAATTCAGTCCAAGCACAGCTGGGAATGCCTAATCACAAGACACAAGATTCTTTTATTGCCACACAGCAGTGTTGGTGGCAATTTGTTATGGTACAGCTCAACAAGCAACAATAAACACCAAACAATATGCCGCACAAAGTGCAAGACAGGACAACAAGACAACACATTCATGAATGAAATGTGTGTTAATGCTGGGGCAGTGCATATAGCATGCATCAAGAACAGAGCTGAGGATCACTGGTCCATCACTCTATCATCCTGGGATTTGAACTCACACCCTTCCAGTCACTAGAACCATAACCTCTGAGCTTCCATTTCTTTGTTGCAAGATTATATATTTTTTCACATTGAGTGAAAAAAAGCAAAGCAACTTGTTTACATGCTTACGTGTGTGTGTGTCTGTGTGTGTTTTAAGCCATGTACACACCTCAGATTAACTCTTAGATGTGGCTCAAGCCCTCAAAACCTAAACTAACAAAACACGTACACACACTTTTTGAATACTGAAACTTGATGATGTCATAATGGGGATCACAGCAACCGACCAATCACAGCAGAGACATGTCTCTCTATGTTCATTCTTTCTCTCTATTTTCTTCTGTATTCTTTTTGCATAATTTTCTTAATCATTCTTTTTCACCTTTGTCTCATCACCTTTTTCTCAATCATTCTCTCTCTCTCTCTCTCTCTCTCTCTCTCTCTTTCTCTCCCACATTCATTCAGTCTCACTCTGTCTTACTCCAATTTGCTTACTTTAAATCAAAATTTCCTATAGCTAATTGCTCGTGTGTCATCTCTCTCTCTCTCTCTCTCTCTCTCTCTCTCTCTGTTTATGTGTGTACGTGACGAATGATGAGATCGTCGCTTCTCAGTGATGCTGAGTGCCTGAGTGTCACAGTTCTAATACTAATGCTTTAATTCAGTACGTCTGCGCAATCACTGCCATCTTAATCTCATTAGAGAGACCACACACACACACACACACACAAACATAGACACACACAAACACACACACACTCTAATTGAGCAATAATTTTCACTCATTATGATTGGGCCGTTATTATATTAATGAAGCTAATGGCCTTATTCTGCACAGCGAGCCGGACCCCAACTGCATGCTCTCTATAGCGCAGTTAGACACCATAAATCACACACACAAAGGTGAGTGTGCATGTGTGAGTGTGTGTGTATGTGTGTGTGTGTGTAAGCAGACTTTAGCACTTCCTTGCAATACAGAGCCTCAGCAAACAGAAAAATTCTAGGATACATTTTTTGAGACAGAGCTGAGACAGCTTTGAGACAAAGTTGAGAGAGAGCTGAGACAGGGCTGAGAGAGATCTGAGACAGCATTGAGAGAAATCTGAGACAGCATTGAGACAGTGTTGAGAGAGATCTGAGACAGCATTGAGACAGTTGAGAAAGAGCTGAGACAGAGTTGAGAGAGAGCTAAGACAGAGTTGGGAGAGAGCTGAGACAGCATTGAGACAGAGTTGAGAGAGAGCTGAGACAGCATTGAGAGAGAGCTAAGACAGAGTTGGGAGAGAGCTGAGACAGCATTGAGACAGAGTTGAGAGAGAGCTGAGACAGCATTGAGAGAGAGCTGAGATAGCATTGAGACAGAGTTGAGAGAGAGAGCTGAGACAGCATTGAGACAGAGTTGAGAAAGAGTTGAGACAGCATTGAGAGAGAGCTGAGACAGCATTGAGACAGAGTTGAGAGAGAGCTGAGACAGCATTGAGAGAGAGCTGAGATAGCATTGAGACAGAGTTGAGAGAGAGAGCTGAGACAGCATTGAGACAGAGTTGAGAGAGAGTTGAGACAGCATTGAGAGAGAGCTGAGACAGAGTTGAGAGAGAGCTGAGACAGCATTGAGACAGAGTTGAGAGAGAGCTGAGACAGCATTGAGAGAGAGCTGAGATAGCATTGAGACAGAGTTGAGAGAGAGAGCTGAGACAGCATTGAGACAGAGTTGAGAAAGAGTTGAGACAGCATTGAGACCGAGTTGAGAGAGGGCTGAGACAGCACTGAGACAGTGTTGAGAGAGAGCTGAGACAGAGATATAACTGATACATACACAACACAGAGCCACAATTTCAGTGATATGAACATTTGAATTCATATTTTCTAAATTCTAAGCAAATTTGCTATGATGCTGTAAAGAGACAAATCCCAACCATTGGTTTCCTCAAACCAATATTATGGAGCATGTTGTCTGACATTTCTTAAGTTCCCCACTCACAACCTGCAGTTAGAATTATATGTTCCAACCCCTGACCTCTCAAGTGAGAATTATGAATCTCTGAACCCTGATTAACTCACATGAAGCTGTAAGAAAACGTCAGCACAAATCTGACAACTCGACCGAAACAAAGTGGCCCATTTACATACACGATCAATAAAACACCGGCCATAAATGACACGCACCGATATGGTTATTGAATTTTGCTTTTAATTAAAAACAAACCAGTGCACATGGTGCCAAAGGCCACTGCAGATGAGAGTGGAGGAGGAAAGGGAGGAGGAGAGGAAGAAAAAGAGAAAGAAAGAAAGAAAGCAAGGCTCACTGATGTCAGCAGAACGTCAATCAAACAGCGTCTGGTTTAACTGGCACCCAAAATCGATCAGAAATGTGATTTAAGCTCAGAGCTGTGATTTAATTTAGGGAAAGTAACTCCACTTTCCAAACTTAATTTAAATGTCCAGCGTTATGAACTTTATTTATATACAGCGAATTTCATATGTCATTTAAAATGCTCCACAATGTGCACATTAATCAAACACAATATAAACCAAAAAAGATATAAACAAAACAAAATTATAAACCTCATCTTACCTTTTATTTTTAAATAAAATATATATTTTTTAAAATTCTAAAAAGAAAATATACATGATCGAGGTAGAAAATAGTTAGTGATAATAATTAACAAATTATTTGTAATTTATTAACGAAAAGCTGAGTGGGATTGGTCTGTGTTAGGTGGTTGATTAACAAAGATTAACCAGTCACCAGTCACCTCTCTGTTAACCAGTCACCTCTCCGTTAACCAGTCACCTGTCACCTCTGAGTTAACCAGTCACCTGTACCCTCTCTCTTAACCAGTCACCTGTCACCTCTTTGTTAAACAGTCACCTCTCGTTTAACCAGTCACCTGTCACCTCTCTGTTAACCAGTCACCTCTCCTTTAACCAGTCACCTGTCACCTCTTTGTTAAACAGTCACCTCTCCGTTAACCAGTCACCTGTCACCTCTCTGTTAACCAGTCACCAGTCACCTCTCAGTTAACCAGTCACCTGTACCCTCTCTCTTAACCAGTCACCCGTCACCTCTCTGTTAACCAGTCACCCGTCACCTCTCCGTTAACCAGTCACCTGTACCCTCTCTGTTAACCAGT
>CM040482.1:2449464-2460324 GCA_022758105.1 Pangasianodon gigas | reverse complement strand
GTCACCTCTCTGTTAACCAGTCACCTGTACCCTCTCTCTTAACCAGTCACCCGTCACCTCTCTGTTAACCAGTCACCAGTCACCTCTCAGTTAACCAGTCACCAGTCACCTCTCAGTTAACCAGTCACCCGTCACCTCTCTGTTAACCAGTCCCCGTCACCTCTCCATTAACCAGTCACCTGTCCTCGCTCTGTTAACCAGTCACCTGTCACCTCTCCGTTAACCAGTCACCTGTCCTCTCTCTGTTAACCAGTCACCTGTCACCTCTCCGTTAACCAGTCACCTGTCACCTCTCTGTTAATCAGGTGAGGTGTGATTGGTTAACAGAGAGGTGACAAATGATTGGTTGAGAAAAAGCTGACACTGATTGGTTAACAGAGGATTGACTTGAGTGCTCTGAAAGGTGTAAATGGAGGATGATGTCAGTGAGATTAACAAAGTACTGAATAGGAACCTAAGGAGTGCTACCATTTAGACACAAACACACACACAGACACACACACAAACATACACACACACACACACACACACACACACAAATTATGGCTGTGTCAACAGTGCTGCATTATGTTGCTTTAACAAGAATAATTCATCATCTTCTCTTCTGCAATCTGCAATCTCTCTAAGCACTTCTACACACACACACACACACACACACACACACACATACACACACACACAGATTCTAGGAATACATATAGCAGTTGATATTTCTCTGTGGAGACTTATAAGAGCCTGACCACGATTTCCCCTCATTCTATTTCTCTCTCTGTCTCTCTGTAACACACACATACAGTACAATACACAGAAACATCACACTAGACAAGCACACACACACCCACACACACATACACACACACAAATTACCACATCAGCCATGTCTATCTGTTTTATTTCAGCTCCTATTTCAGATCGTCTGTAGGAGTAAGAGTGATATGTAATGCTAATATGTCTCTCTCAGTACACTTTCTTTCCACAAACACACACACCCATCCATTAACCTTTATAAACTGATCTGGGACTTCACTTTTAGACCCAGTTCTCACCAACACAGTACCAGGACCAGTTGTGGTTCTGGAACTCTGCTTCTTAAGATTTACTTTAGCAACTTGCTTACAGATAATATCTAGCCCAAAATAGTCAGGTTGTCTAATACATTGATGACAGTTTGTCAAGATCTTCTAATACTGTATCTCAACTCCAGATCTTGCAACACTTTGATCCCAGATAGTCAAGATCACATCACCCAGCAAACCAGACATTCAAGATGTTAAAGTGAAGTTTTTCTAACACATCGACCCCAAATAGTCAAGATCTCCTAAAACATCAAGATAGCCAAGATCTTGTAACGCATCCATCACAGACAATAAAGAACTTCTAACACCATAACCCCACATAGGGAAGGGTTTGCAACACCACAAAGTCTAAGTCTTCTACTATGTCAAACCAGACAGTCAAGATCATCTAACACATGAATATATTGAAACATGTCAACCTCAGTTTTCTAATACATTGACCCCAAATAGTCAAAAGATGATCTTCTGAACCATTAATGCAAGATAGTGAAGCTGTTCTAAAACATTAATGCAAGATAGTCAAAATATTCTAACACATCGAGTAAAGGCTTGACAATAAAAGATTGACAGTAAGATTCAAGGCAGACAAAGTTTTCACACACAACCTGGTATACTCGAGCTCTTTTAAAACATTGATGCAAGATGGTCAATATCTTCAAAAACATCCATGCAAGATAGTAAAGCTCTTTTAAAACATCAGTGCAAGATGATCAAGCTTTTTTAAAACATTGAGGCAAGATAGCCAAGATCTTCTAAAACATCAATGCAAGATAGTCAGAGCATTCTAAACCACAAATGCAGGAGAGCCAAGATCTTCTAACATATTGGCCCAGGCAGTCCAGGACAGTGAAGATCCTGTAACACCTTGACTCCAGAGGTTTAGGACCTTTAAACACATGAACTGCAGTTAATCAAAATCTTTTGATTGAACTAGAGGGTCTGAATACAAAAAAAAAAGCTCAAGATCTCATACAAGTTGTAGTCCCTTCTAGATGTGACTAGTGCTACCCTGAACCTGCTGATCACCTTTCATTAGTGATATCTCCTCTCATTCAGAATTCTACTGCTCGCCAGGATCATAACCTCCGGAGCATCCATGTAAGGTGAGATCTCACTCTTTGTCCTAGCTCATCATTGGTGGAAGGAGCTTGTATCTCATATAACACCTCACTGTGTTTCTTATTACTTTTTTGCGTTTCCGATCTTCCTCGTGTTTATCCTTTCCATCTAAACAACTGTAGCACTTGCACACGCCTCCATTAACCTCTTGTCTTTCATGTTATGAATGCTAACAGATTGGTTTCTATATTCTCTCCATCTTCAGCCTGTCTTTGTTATCAAAGCATTTGTGACAATTTTCCACTCAGACCTTGACGACCTGCCAAATCCAACTGACACACTGTTGTTGATAATTGTGTCTGGTGTCAAAAGTGCCTGTCTATCTAACTCCACGTCTGTGCTCGCTAGTTTTGGTGCTCATATAATGGAGTGTGCGTACATATGTATGTGTGGCGCCATGTGTGTGTCCATGAATCTGAGCATGATTGACCGCGTTAAGCAGACAGGAGGCTTTTACTGCATGCGGCTCTCTTTCCCGATACCGCACTCCAGTGTTGATTTCCCACGAGAAGATCTGTCTTCCTCACTTAAGGAAGAGCATGCTTTCTCTCCAGCTCTCGGTCTCTCTGTCTCTCTAATCCTCCCATGTTGTTAGCCTGTGTGAAATTTTGTTTAGTGAGGAATTACTGGCAGCAGTGTGTTGCAAGCAGTCTCAACATGTATGTATGTACGATCAGAAATCTACGTCCAAACTGCACACCAGCTCACAAAATGACATCATCAGAATGTGCTTAAAAGTTGTAAGAACCAGTAAAAGGTTCAAGCAACATCCTTTCAGGCATCCTCTGAATGGGACGTCAATGTTTTCCTGTTACTATAGAAACATTAACAATGGATAAAGGGCGAGACTTGGCCATAAACTGCCCCCAGAACGTCAGTGGATTTATGCAGTGCTTCTGTTAGCACTGAAAGTTGTTTCCTTCTATTTTTAAAGCCTTAAGCAATCATGAAATTACAATCAGAGATGTATATGTGGGATACTCCATCCTAATGAGACCCAGAAGGTCATGTTAAGATTTTTATACTGCTGTCAAGTCAGAAAGTGTCTTATACTATAGGAATTTACCATATAGGAATTATTACATATAGGAATTATTACAATTTTTATTAACTAAGAATGATTCCTTTTATCCATATATAGTTACATTTAACTATTTTAATTTATTTTTTGGAACATCCACTAAACAAGTTAGTTCCTGTTCTCACTTACGTTATAGCAGCTATAAACTGTCATTGCCACACCAGCCTCTTTCTTCTGTCTCTTGAAGTTTGTAAGACAAAAAAAAAAAAAAAAAAAAAAAAAGGCAAAGCTTGCCATGTAAACTCCTCTGTCCTGAACATGTCGAAAAACTTAAAGTTACAGATTTACCTCTGACTGTTACAGAGAGCTGACACTGGAGACTCCTTCCAGTGTAAATGTTAAATGTTAAATAAACGTCTCCTTATAGAAAACTTCACCACATCGACACACATTTTTCTTTGTTAAACATGTTTTATGATTTGCAGCTGCGCTACTGTCAGAGCTGCTGTTATAAAAAAATCAGTGCATGACTTCTGACCAATCAGAATCCAAAATTGTTGTGGTATAAAATCTATTAAAAAGTACTCCTGTTTTGCTTTCAAATACAAATGTGGGCTGAAGTAGACGTTTAGAATCCGATTGATATATTTTTTTTGGCTTATTTTTAAAAGTGAGAAATTATTATAATAGAGAAACTGTGAACAGAAATAATCCAATTTGAGATATCCAAAAACCAATCCAAAGAAATGGTTTAAAACAGTTTAAAATTAAAATGTGTGTGTGTGTGTGTGTGTGTGTGTATCAGTGAAAGGGGATTGTAAGAAAGAAAGAAAGAAAGAAAAAGAGTGAGTGAAAAAAGTATACAGTATGTGTGAGGGTAGGCGGTTTGTCTCCTTTTAGTCGTGAGTGTAAGTGTGTGTGTGTGTGTGTGTGTGTGTGTGTGTATGTGCGTGCAAGCGAACAGCAGGGGAGAGCAAGTCAGAGGTAATCGCCCTGCAGAAGCACATCTGCTTCCTGGATAAATATTACAATGAGAAGCACACTCATTCCATCTCAAGAGAGAGAGAGAAAGAGAGAGAGTGTGTGTGTGAGTGTGTGTGTTTGTGTGTGTGTGTGTGTGTGTGTGTGTGTAGGCGTTTAGTAGGTGTGATGAATCTTTTCCTCTCCTACATAAGATCAGATCTCAGTCCAGAACTGAGTAGATTATTGACGTGGAAAAAGCCAAGTGATGAGAGGAGAAAACACACACACACACACACACACAAGTAGAGCTATGAACAAAGCATAGATTAACCTGCACTAGCCCTAATTTAAAGTTTGTTTGTAACTTTTCGAGTGTACATGTTTACAGAATGCTATGAATGCTCAATATTGCTCATCCTGACCTTAACCCCGCCCCCTTTTCGTTCTAAAAGTCCAGTCAGAAGGAAGGTAAGGCAGGGCCGTAACCAGGATCACAATTTTACAGAATTTTACAGAATTGTTCTCACAGTTAATTTACCGCAATGATGAATGTGTACTAGATCAATTAATAATTTTAAATCTCCATTAATTTATCTTTTAATTTTCACATAAACTGCTCAGGCTCCATACATGATTGAATGAACAACAGTTACCCTTTAACGTCTTACCATTCCTGATTAGTTCATAGTGGAAAATAAGACAATTTGAAGTGTTTATGTTTTGTTTTGTAGTAGTGTCACTTCACGTTAACACTTTTGACTAGAGCCATGGGCTCCAAACAGATGAGATACATGTAAAATTAAATACGAACTTCTCTGTCCAGGTGTCTTTAAACATTCCGTTTTCATTACTGATTTCTTCTTTTTAACACAAAAAGTTCATTAATCAGACCGGCGTGGAGAAATAAATCAAAACTCTATAAAGGAGTGAAAACTTGCTCTCTGAAACTGGAGACTCCTTCCATAAATGCTAAATAAATGCCTCCTTAGAGAAGACTTCTCTATATCAAAGATAACACACGTTTCTTAATCTGTTTATGTGGAGTGTCCTCTATACACGTCCCTGTGAATGTGCTGTTACTATAGAAATGATAACATATTAGAACAGAGCTGCTGTTATAGAAAATTAATCAACACCTTCTGACCAATCACAATCTAGAAGTCAACAGCTTCAGGTGTCATACAACCGGATTTAATCAGTTCTGATGTGTGTCAAGTGACGTCTGTTGAAATAAGGCTTTATAAATGACTATGTAGGTTTATAAAAGGCTTATGTAGCTGTTATGTAGCTATACGAACATTTCCTTTTGGTAAAGACCTAAAAATGCTGATTTGAGATCAGTGTATAGATAAGAGAGAGAGAGAGAGAGAGAGAGAGTGTGTGTGTGTGTGTGTGTGTGTATGTGTGTGTGTGTGTGTCTAATGCAGTGTGGTGGATTATTCATACAACAGACTGGAGCTTTTAACCCGAACCTTCCACAGTTCACTGCAACACACACACACACACACACACACACAAACACACACATACACACACACTTGCATTTACACATTCACGCTGTGCTCTAAGAAAAGGAAGCAATGACAGACACACAGCAAGACACACTCACTTACAATACAGTACTGTAGAACTCTCTCTCTCTCTCTCTCTCTCTCTCTCTCACACACACACACACACTGCCCGAGGTCTTGTGTTCGTGATTACAATCTCAGCACAGTCTCTCGCTCTATCTGTCTCTGTCTGTCTGTTTGTCTGTCTCTCTCTCTCTCTCTGTCTGTCTGATTGTTTCTCTTTCTCTGAAAGGCAGGAAGAGCAGAGTGATGTGTAATTGAGTGATTTGCAGAAGCATCAACAGCAAATGGGAAGAAGATGGACGAGAGTGCCCTGCACACACACACACACAAACACACACACACACACACACACACACTGTAGCTCTCTGTAGAACCTTTTGTTGCACCTTTATTTTTAGATTGTGTAGAGAGTGTAGGTCGACAGAAGTTGTTGCGTAGTTAAAGCTAACTAGCTAACCTGCTAGTCAGCATACACTTTTTTAGCTAGCTTGCTATCAATGAAAGGTAACTAGTGAACAATAGCAAATAAACAAACATTTCTAATCGCATGATCTATGTGCATCAATAGTTGTAAGTAACTATTACTAGTTCTAAGTAACCCTCGGAAGGGCATGAGGTAAAAGATCTAAAAAGGAAAAAAACTGAGTCACTTTGAAGGGAAATATTTATATTTATAATTTCACATTATTACCTCCGTGGTGTTCGGGTTTATGTAGGAAAATAAAAGACATCAGATTTACACTGTGCATGTGCTGAATAACACGATTCAGCTAAAATCCACATATTTATCAGATTTTCTAAAAATGTCTTTAATCAGATTTAAGGTAATTTAGCATACTGTTTATGTGAAATAAAATAAAGATCAGATTATAAATGATGAAATTAGATAAAGATTGGATTATAAAGATGGAAATCAGTTAAAAATTGGATTGTAAGCACTGAAATCAGATAGAGATTGGATTATAAATGCTGAAATCAGACAAAGATCAGACTATAACCACTGAAATCAGATAAAGACTGGATTATAAACTCTGAAATCAGATAAAGATTGGATTATAAACTCTGAAATCAAATAAAGATTGGATTATAAATGCTGAAATCAGATGAAGATTACATTATAACCTCTGAAATCAGATAAAAATTGGATTATAAACACTGAAATCGGAGAAAATTGGACTATAAATGATGAAATCAGATAAAGATTGGATGATAAACTCTGAAATCAGATAATGATGGGATTATAAATGCTGAAATCAGATAAAGATTGGATTATTAATGCTGAAATCAGATAAATATCACATTATAAATGCTGAAATCAGATAAAGATTGAACTATGCACGATGAAATCAGATAAATATTGGGTTATAAATGATGAAATTAGATAAAGATTGGATTATAAACACTGAAATCAGATAATGATGGGATTATAAATGCTGAAATTAGATAAAGATCGAATTATAAACTCTGAAATCAGATAAAGATTGGATTATAAACTCTGAAATCAGATAAATATCACATTATAAATGCTGAAATCAGATAAAGATTGGATTATTAATGATGAGATCAGATAAATATTGGGTTATGAATGATGAAATTAGATAAAGATTGGATGATAAACACTGAAATCAGATAATGATTGGATTATAAATGATGAAATTAGATAATGATTGGATGATAAACTCTGAAATCAGATAAAGATTGGATTATAAACTTGGAAATCAGATAAAGATTGAATTATAAATGCTGAATTCAGATAAAGATTGGATTATAAATGCTGAAATCAGATAATATTATTTGCACACATGTTAAGAGCCTTGATGAAATGATTGGTGGAGTTTGTATTTTCAGCCCCGCCCCTTTCCACACACCCCCTCAGTTGATATGTTGTCATTCTGCGAAAATTTCTGCAGCGTGAAACTGAATCACATTCAATAGAATATGAAATGAAAACAAACAAACACGTAAAGAGAAAAAGAGCAAAGAAAAAATCCAGCTTGCTGTACTCACCCAAAAGTACATCATCATCGTGGCCGCAGGGCTGGCGTGTGTGTGTGTGTGGATGTGCAAGTGTGTGTGTGTGTGTGTGTGTGTGTGTGTGTAAGTGTGAGTAAGTGTGTATGGTCCAGCAGTTGTTTTAGCTCTCCGTTCTCCCCGTTCTCTCTCTCCTCCTGTAATTTTCCCTTTTTTCTTTTTTCTGATGTTTCTCGTCCACTGAATGAGCGCTACATTAAAACCTGATCCTCTCTTCTTCTTGCTTACTACACTGACACTAACTCTCTCTCTCTCTCTCTCTCTCTCTCTGCAGGGTGTGAGTGTGTGTGTGTGCGTGTGTGAGTGTGTGTGTGGAAGCCGTACTCGCTGCACTCGTCCTCCACTCAGCCTTCAGCGCTTCTCCACAGGCGAGTGAGAGGACGAGAAAGAGGAACTGGGCGGGAGATGAAGAAGACAGAGATGAAGAGGAGGGTTTAACTCACTTCTAACTGTTTATCACAGCGTCGTTTTCAGAGTACACATGTACCGATGAGTGCACAAGTTTGTGCCCCCTCTGGTTTATGAATGGGAAATGGAAAATATGTCTCTATAATGCAATTTACCTACAGAAGAATAGAGCTTCAGTAAAGAATACAGCAAAATGAATAGAAAGTAGTCAGAAAAGAATCACGAAAAGAGGTTTTATGTTCAACTTCTTCATCTTCAGACCTGCTTTAAAGAATTTTATTTGTGTTACAGAGATATCAGGGAGGATGTGTGGGGGAATGCTGTTCATAAATATTTTGAAAAATCTGAAAAGTTATCCAGGAATGTGAAAGGCTTATAAAGCAGCACAGTTATATACTTTATAAGAGAAGTTATATACTTTATATAAACAGTTATAAAGCTAAAGGGTGGACATATTATTATTATTATTATTATTTTTTTTTTTATATATATTTACAAAATATTTACAAAAAAAAAGAAAAATCTTGGGATGCATAAAGTGCATCTATCTATCTATCTATCTATCTATCTATCTATCTATCTATCTATCGGTCTGTATGTCTGTCTGTTTGTCTATCTCTCTATCTGTCTAGGCGTTTGTTCTAACTAACTGTTCACCAACATTAGTGTAAACTGTGGAAATGTGCTGTTTATAGTGTATCTCAAACATGATACTATACAATATCCACGCCAAAAATATATTCAAAATCCACTTTCTAGCACTAATAAAGTACTTTAAGTGTTTTGTGTGGAACTGTATTGTTTCCTCCCCCATCATTGCACATTATGTAACTGACGCAGTTATTCTTTGTAAATCTCCCACAACACACCCACTATTTGCACGCGCAATTAATACCAATGCACTTGAAAACTGGCGACTCTCTTTGAGTCTTAGTAATTCAACACACCTCATATTAAATCTCCCATTTTTCAGCATCAAATGAAATATCTTGGAACAAAACAGATGTTTAGAGAGGAGGTGAGTGTTTTCCTGTTATATCTGCTGTCTAAACGTGGTGTAAATCCACTGTTTATCAATAGTGTAAGATTACTGATCATCAATAATGAGCTTTAGGGAGATTACAGCAGTAAATCTGCTACGGTAAATCAATAATGTACACCAGAGCACTGTGGATATTACACACTAACAGCTTTAAAGCAAGAGCAGAGTCAGAAAACCACGGCTGCAAGGAAATCCAGCTCTGCTCCCTAACAGCTCCTTTTGCTTTTCTTGGTACTTTCTGAGTAAATCTGTGGAAGATTTCTGTCTGAATATCCGAAGTTCAGTCGAGTCCTCCCCCCATCAACCCACAAAACTCAAAATAACAAGATATATATATATATGTGTGTGTGTGTGTGTGTATTCATGTTTTTTTTTAGTTAATAATCCTGTAAAACATGAAATTATGTTTAAAATTATTGCTTTTATCAGGAAAAACACATTATACACAAAGCAACACGAAGTAAAACACTTGATTGTTGCATTTAGGTTTAAATTAAAAAAAAAAAAAAAAAAAAGATTGGCCACAACCACACGCTGGGATTTGAAAATGAGATTATTTTCGTATAATCCAAAGTTATGATAAACTCTCCTTCAAATGAAGGAAGTCATAAATCCTTTTTACTACCTGATAAATGAATTGAGAAGGAGTCTGTTTTTAACCCTTTATATTCTTGCAAATTATTCCTAAATAATATGCTTAATATTTTACACAAATTAGATAACAAAGTGTGTCAAAATATTGTCCAATGAGACAGAACACCTGCAGCATACACGTATCTACTCGCCCGGCTAGACAGACTGGTGACATTTCTGCTATGCTTTATGTGTGTTTTAAAGAACAGTCCACTAATAGTCTGATAAAGTGTTGGGATAAAAATCTGTGAGTGTGGAGCAGCGTGGTGGTGTGAGTGACTGTAACACCGTGCACACACGCGTACACACACACACACACACACACACGTCAGCACATCGCTAACCAGTAATACCAACACAGGAGTGTGAGACATAAGCTTTAACTCTGCAACAAGGGACCGGGGGGGTGGTGGTGGTGGTGGTGGGGGCTGCTCAACATTCAAACAACAATATGCTCATTCTTGTGTCATATCCAGACACACTCACTCACACACACACACAATTGTAATAAACACTGCCAGTGTTACAGTGTTACAGTGACATACAGTGTGTGTGTGTGTGTGTGTGTAGGGACAGGAATCTCTTACCAGTGTGTGTAGAAGTGGGAGTCCTAAATGCCAGAGCTGCTGCGTGAGGAATCCACTACACACCGCGTTCCTGAACACGGCTAGACTTCCAGACTTACACACGCCACTATCTGCACACAGGTGAACACACACTCGGGTCAGAGACATCACTGACTGTGTGTGTGTGTGCGTATGTGTGTGTGTGTGCTATTCTATTCTACTTCTTCTAGGGGTGTACAACAAATGCCACTCGACTCTATTCTATTCTACTCTATTTTACTCACTTCTACTGTACTCTACACTACTCTATTTCACTCACTTCGACTGTACTCTACACTACTCTATTTCACTCACTTCGACTGTACTCTACACTACTCTATTTCACTCACTTCGACTGTACTCTACACTACTCTATTTCACTCACTTC
>CM040482.1:2352428-2445013 GCA_022758105.1 Pangasianodon gigas | reverse complement strand
GACTGTACTCTACACTACTCTATTTCACTCACTTCGACTGTACTCTACACTACTCTATTTTACTCACTTCAACTGCATTCCACTTGTCACTTTTCTACCCTTCTCAATTTTACTCACTTCTACTGTACTCCATGCTACTCTACTCAGCTCTACTATACTCCACTCTTCTCTATTTTACTCAGTTCTACTGTACTCCACTCCACTCTATTTTACTCAGTTATACTGTACTCTACTCTATTTTACTCAGTTCTACTGTACTCCACTGTATTTTACTCAGTTCTACTGTACTCCACTCTGCTCTATTCTACCCTTCCCCATTTTACTCAGTTATACTGTACTCCACTTTATTTTACTCTGCTCTATTTTACTCTGTTCTTCACTCTACTCTATTCTACCCTTCATTATTTTACTCTGTTCTACTCTACTCCACTCTACTTGACTCAATTCTATCGTACTCCACTTTACTCTTTTCTACTGTACTGTACTCAATTCTATTCTCCACACTATTCTACTGATACTCTACTGTGCTCTATTCTACTTTACTGTACTCTGTTCTATACTATTCCATCAAATTCTATGCTGTTCTCATATTGTATTCTGTTCTATAGTGTTCCATCCTATTCTCCTCTACTCTATTTTACTCAGTTCTACTCTAATCCACTCTACTCTATTCTACTGTACTGTATTTTGCTTGATTCTGTTGTACTCCACTATATTTTATTCTACACCATTTTACTCAATTCTGCTGTATTTGCAGTTTTACTCTACTCCATTCTACTCTCTTTTACTCAGTTCAACTCTACTCCACTCTATTCTACACACTTCTACTGTATGTATTTTCCTCTATTCTATTCTACTCTATTCTGCTTTACAATATTCTGTTCTATTCTAATATCAGAATGAGAGACATACAGACAGAATGAGGTTTTCTTCTGAGCTGAGCTGCAGCATTTCATCTTGCTGCAATGAAATCAGGGAAAACAACACTTTTAATAATTCAGATACTGAGATGGTAAGAGAAGTGTGTGTGTGTGTGTGTGTGTTAGATTACTGCAGAATGGCTCATTTAGCCTCTGCCACGGATTATTAAAGCCGCATTGAACCCCTCCTGTTCTCTCTCTCTCTCTCCCCCATTCTCCCTCCTTCTCTTTCTCTCTCTCTCTGATTCTCTGTCTTTATCTCTGTCTGTCAGTGTGCCAAGGGTTATGCAGTTAGGGAAGCAGGAAGTGAGGCAAACAGCACAAAAAGTCTTAAAAATCCAAATATTTGTGTGTATATATCACAGTAATATTTCATTTATTATTATGTAATACATCACCTGAATACAGCTCTGTGCTCTTCAGATACTTGATCATCTCTCTCTCTCCCTCTCTCTCTCACTCACACTCACTCACACACACACACACAGCGTGCACAATCTTTTTCTCCTTCTAATCAATAATCAACTGAACCCCAGTGTTGATGGACACCTCAGCTCAAAAACACACTCCCCCTCCTCTCCTCTCCTCCTGTCCAGCACAGCACTAATGGTCAAGGTCACAGACATGCACACACACACGCACACACACACACACACACACATGCACGCACACAAAAGAACAGGCACAGGTTAAGACAAAGAGCCGAAACAGCCTCCATTTCTGTGTGTTTGTGTGTGTGTGTTTTACATGATCAGGAGTCTGATATATTATAGATATTAAAAAGTACCTACAGTGTAATAGAACATGTTATGATGTAGAGCTGTGTTGTGTTCTACTGACTGATGGTATATAGACCAAATGTTCGGCTGCTTTATTACACAGTAATACATGATTTATTACTATGTTATATACGTTAATAAGCATTCACAGAGAATTATGTATAATTTTCATTCATAATTTAATTCATAGTTGTTTCTCCCTCTCTATCACACACATGCACACACATTCACAAGTACATTCTCCAGATGCTGCTTTGATGCGTCAAAACATGTGTGCACAAAAATGCACACACACACACACACACACATCAAAACATACACAGACACATACACACAAACACACACACCAAAACACACTCACACTGAAACTCACACACCACAACACACACTGAAACACAGACAGACAGACAGACACACACACACACATACACACACACAGGTAGCACTTTGCAATGCATACACCAAATTGCAGTTCGCCTGTCACACTTCACTACTGATCTCACGAAGTATTACCATTCAAAGTACTTTATTCCTGCCATTTCTTTAGTGTGTGTGTGTGTGTGTGTGTGTGTGTGCACACTGATAGCCTTTGAGATCTATTGCCTGATTCTGCTATTCTCACACCGGCTGTAATTCTATTACGTGGCTAGTCCATAGTCCATTAAACTTTCAGTAGTGTGCGTGTGTGTGTGTGCGTGTGTGTGTGTGTGTGTGTGTGCATGCTCGTAAAACAGCTCTCGCACAACCTGTTTGTTTATTTGCGCTCAAGCTGAAATGAAAATTGGGAATATAATATCGCCGCTGGTTCTTGCTTAGCGCCAATAAATAACGTGCTCCATGAATGAGCACATAAATAACAATAAAATCGCACAGGAGCAGAGCTGAGGAGACACGCTGGAGGAGAAGTGCAGGAAGAGACCTGTGAGGGCTCGCAGCTGCTGTTTGGGTTCTCCTGGTAGATTTGTGATTTGGAAACTCGGTGACGTGAAGAATGATAATTCACACACAGATGCAAACACACACACAGACACACACACTTTTTGTCCCTTAGTGTTATGGACACAAATATGACAGTACAAAAAAAATACAAAGATATATACTTTGCACAAATGGTGTGCGTGATGATGTCATCCTTAAAAAAAACAAATTGCTGCATAAGTTTTGGTGTATCGCAAAAGAATTCTGCCCTTGAGCCGTTTCCATACATAATTTTGTATATATCACAAATTGTGTACCTTTTGCGTCCCTCATGTCCTCAAATCATTGTAAAATGGAGAGAGTATTGAGACAATTAAATGAAATTGGCCCGATTACTTTCATTTTAATTTCACAAATAATTGCAATTGTATGAAATATCAGAAGATGATGTCAGAATGGAGCAGTTGCTCGTCTGATAGGGCTCCAAGTAACTGCCCTTACGTGATGAAGCCCATGGGTCTGGGAGGTAGTGGCAGAGAACTGCGCCCATCGCACACTACCACAAACCACCGGTTCTGACCTGAAAGTGGATTGCTATCGTCTTGTTCAAGATGGCAACCTGCGCTGAGCACAGAGTAGTGGGGGAAACTTTCAGGGTTAGTAAAACGACCGTCCATCGATGTGTATATGCTGTGTATATACGATGTATGACACATTTGTTTTTGTGCGAATGCCATTTTTCTTGACAAAAACTGTTTCCAAACTATTTTTTCACAACATTTGAAGTATTGAAATAGAGTGTATATGCTAAAGTTAAACAAAAAAAGATTATGTCGAAACGTGAAATTTTATCAATAATTTGCGTTTCCATCAGCTATATCGGTAAACAATTCAATATGCTAAACCTTTTTACACAAAAAAAACTTTTTTACACTTGGATGGAACGTGGCTACTGATATGCTGTACTAAAAAAACTCTTACTTTAAAAGCTAATTCTCAAGATCTGGTGCTGTGGCCTGAGTATATCATTAGCACTGTTAAGACTGTTGCACTTGAGCATTTACACGTGAAAGGTCACTTCACCAATTCTTCTTCAGTCACGCTGCACCAATGAGACACTTAGATAAACAGCGCTGCGTGACCACTCAGCCCTGTAGCCCATCAATTCTATTTGCTCACCTTAGTTACGGGTCAAAATTAGACACCGCTTTCGCCATTATTAATACTTCCTCAGATAATTATTCTGCCACAGAGAGGGAGCGAGATATAAAATTAAGCAATATAGCTAATATAACATAGCCATTAGCTAATATTAGCTATAAATTATTCAGTAGATGTGTATATTATAATATATTTTTCCGTAATGATCATCAAAATGTAATATAGTGACAACGAGGATGGAGAGAGAGAGAGAGAGGGAGAAAGAGCATTTCAAGCAAAGTCTATGTATGTGTGTGTGTGTGTGTGTGTGTGTGTGTGTGTGTGTGTGTGTTAGTCTGGAAGGTGGGCGCTTCATTACACAGAGTTCCCCACGGTGTGTGAAAGAGAAAAACAGCCATTAGCAAAACAAACTGCTGATTATTCTGATTATTCACACACACACACACACACACACACATATACAGGAATCCACTTTTCAGTAGACGGTAGATCACTCATAGTGCCCCTGAGCCTGTAGATCACTCATAGAGCTTATGTTCTCATAAGCAGGCCTTCAGGGTATCAGAGAGTCTGGTATGTTTCATACCTCAAACTGTTTCCTACTAATGACTAGCTAGCAAGTACCTTGTGAAAAAGAGGTTTGTGATGCTTGGACTGTTGACCACTCTAGAAAGAAGTAGATCATTGACAGATACCACTCTACAGTAGATCACAGTAGACTCTAGACTACTTTGGCAACTCTACACTGCATCACTCAGTCTAAAATGGATTACTAATGGAGATCTGGGGAGCTCTGAGGACTAGTTTGAGAACCACTGTTCTAGACTACCTCAGTAATGGAGATAACAGCAGATCCTATACTCTAGACTACTACACGGCTCTGCAGTAGATCACTCATATTCTCGACAAGGGCACTGACACAGACCACTTTGCAGTAGGTCACACATGCTCTGTTCTATCTGACTAATGGAAACCATACTGCAGCAGATCACACATTCTCTACACTAGATGACTGATGGAGACAACATTACAGTAGATCAAACATACTCTAGACTATCTATGGAAAACACAGTGCAGTCTATCACATGTACTCTAGACTAGATTACCAATGGAAAACACATCAAAGTAGATCACACTCTAGATGAGATCAGTAATGACAAACATTCTAGAGTAGGTCATGCATGCTCTAGACTAGATCACTAATGTAGGATATCCTACAGTAGATCACTCATACTCTAGCTCACTAATGGAGGTTACTCTATATTACAACTTTTGTAATATAGAAGTCTTACTAATGGAGAGCATTTACAGTAGATTACTCATATTCTAGACCTCTTCTCTATTTAGAGCACTCAACAGTTGATCAATCATACTGTAATCTACCTCCACTAATGGAGATGAAGGTAGATTGCATATACTTTAGATGAGTATATGGCTGTATAGTCAATCATTCATAATCTAGCTTCTTAATTGTGAACACTCTGCAGTAGATCACACATACTATAGACTAGCTCTCTACTCGGAACCACTCTACAATAAATCCCTCAGAAATCATACAGTATGTTAAAAAACAACCTTTATAACACCTTTAAGAGTAAATAAAGTAAAGAGTACAGAGCAGTTTACATGTTTTACTTTCAGCATTGCCTAGTAGATAACCGGACCTTGCTAATGAAGATCACTCAGGAGTAGAAGATCACGCATACTCTAGAGCATTGATGTTGACTAGATCACTTATAGGGAGCAAGCTAGAGTATTACATATCTTTTGAGAGACGACAGGTAATTTCTGAAGTTAAGAAAGTGAATAATGAATGAATGAATGAATGTGAGCAAGGGAGAAGGAAAAAGCGATGGTACTATTTTTAATTTTCTGGAAGGTAGAGGAGAAGAAAAGCAGGAATGTGTACACACCGCATAGAGAAAGAGAGGGGGAGGGAGAGAGAGAATGTCCCATCTGTACTGCAGTAATGTGATGCATGGGAACATCCTCAATGAGATCAGGGTTTTCCCTCCTGCCACGTTCCCCTGCACCCTGCTGACACCCTGGCACCTGGCCAGCTCCACCTGCTAAACACTCTGCAGCTATTATATCTCAAAAATGACATGAATGACAATATAGAGAGCAATAAAGAGTTGTTTTTCCTCAAAAATAAAGTAAGTCGGACCTTTTATGAAGATTTGAGAGAAGTTCTCTGAGAATAACTGAAGTGAGTGGGAGAATGTGGAGAAAGTGAGAAAGCAATTGAGTAAGTGGGGAAAGAGAGTAGAGTCATGATAGCAATGAGCCTCACACCAACAGTACCACTGTCATTAAATCAATAAGTCATTATCTTTAATGGGATAAGCACTTTGAAAACTAATTGAAAACAGCTCCATTTACCCTGGCCAGCTTCTTAATGCAAACAATACTGCTGTTACGGCTGAGCGCAGTGGAAAAAGAAAAAAAAAACATGTGGCATGCGCTGGAGTTGGCAACCTGGTAATTTGGTAAACAGTTGGTGCTGTTCTGCCCACTTAAAAGATGACCTGGGGCCAGTAAGAAGGTCTTTATCCTGCAAATTAGCCATCACAAATGAAACAGTGAGCACATTAAACAATCAATGAAGAAACAAGATGGAGAAAACATTTCTTCAAGCACAGTGCCTGAAAAAGATACTCAATAAGGTGTGAACTTATCATGCTAGTCATCACAATTTCCACAAGGATGGAGCGGGCTGGTAGTTTATCAGTTTAGATTGTGTATTAGAGACCACAAAGTTTTGAGCTGCCAGATAGCCACTGTTAGGTGGAGGAAAGAATGTCGCACTGGGAGTGAGATGGGAGTACACCCTGAATGTGACAGCAGTCCAACAGACAACACCATGGGGCCATATAGCATAGCCAATCCAATTACAGGCATGTTTTTAGGAGGTGGGAGGAAAATGCAGAACCTGGAAGGGACCCCATGAAGTCATGGAGAAAACATCCAAGCTGTACAGAACCAGTAACATGAGCTCAAGATAAAGCCAGAGACCCTGGAAATGTGAGGCCACTACACATTTCACCTTGCACATGATAATGAAAAGCAAAAATCCAACACATTATGTTGCTGAAGGATTTTTAGCTCCAGAACCTCAAACATCATACCAGTATATCCTAGCTTAGTGGATCAGGGGTGTAATGGTAAAAGTCAGAATTAAAGTCAACAAGTGTTGATTGCAATTTGTGTTAGTAATCTGTTCCCATGCTAATCGATGTCCTGTTCTTTGGCATGTTACAGTAGGTTCCTTGCTTAGTGAAACAAAATCGACTAAACAGTCCCGCTAACAAAGCACCTGTTCACAATGCAATCTAGAAACAAATAACCCCTATCGAAACACTCATTCTCCAAACAAGAGTGGAAAATTGTCGAGTGGAAATTGAGCCTACATGTTCACTAATCGGAGAGTTTTACCCATTCTGCTTGACTTCTGACATCTCAAGTGTTTGGAGTCCTGGAGTCTAATGGTAAACATCGCACACAATCAGTGGAGCAGTTTAAATAACGTATTGACTTACCTTGGCCCAAATGTCTTTAAGCTGAAAATCCAATCAAAGTCCTGGATGGCAACGAGCCAGTCAAATCAGCGAGAGCTGCATACACACGTCATGCCTCCTAAACCACGATCCTGCACTGCAGCGTTCTGACTCACGCTTTGACAGTTATCGAGTCCATACACACTTCATGAGATGTATATTTTATTTATATGTCCAATGTATCAATGGATACGTGGTCTCTTACGTTATTGATTGTAGCTGCTGTTCTTTAAGTTATTGATTATGACAGCTGTTCTTTATGCTCAACTACGAAGGGAGCAAAGAGTGAGAATCAGAGTGTGGTCAAACTGATCAATGAGGGAAGAGACTCACTGGAGGGTCACTGAGTAATAAACCCAATGGAAATCTGTTAAACGGCAAACTACCACAAGCTGTAAACCAAGGAGTCTAAGTGTGCGCTCTCATCAGCTGTGTCTAGTCCATTTGAATGGAACCCTGGTGTATTCTTCTCCTCTGTGTGGTTCTTCAGGCACGTGAGAATTACACTCGGGTCCAAGAGCACCTCAGTGAGGTGGCCTCAGTCTGCTACCAAGTGAACTCTAGTAAGAAAGTGATTGAACTCTGAATCGATGCAACTGCAGGAAGTAAATGAAACATGCTGTGTGGTTTCAGTTGTGGCATTTTATTTGTAGATGTGAACTGCTAAACTAAGCCATGGGATGCAAATAGAGAATGAAACAATTTTACTAGAACATTGTCAGCCTCCATACAACTTTTTTTTTAACCTCAATCTTATTCATGCCAGTAAATATATTTTCATTATCATTAGTTAACTAGGTGAGACAGACTGATCATAATGCTGGGTAATTCCACAACTGGGTGCCATTTATGTCCCGCTGATATTATATTTACAGATAATGTCCTCACGTCATGTCATTAGCATGGATGTGAGATAACCACATTTGCTAATTCGAGGCTAAAACCTCAACCCTGTTACACATTTAAGCGCAAAATGCAGCAAAAGAATTCTTGTAAAAATGAGGTATTTTTGCTTGAGATGGGATAACACATCTTCTAACTGGTTAAAGACATGCTTTCTTAGATTCAATTTTGAAAATTATTTAAAAATAAAGTTGAATTTATAAGAGTTACAAGGGCTAAATGGGACCGCAATTGTGGAATCACCCATGTCTTTCTGTAGGGTTTGATACTTGTTACCTCTCTTACAACTTTTTTTTTTATTTTTTATTTTTTATTAAATCCAATAAAACCCCTCGCTTGTTAGAATTCAGCTACTGCCTGTTGCAATATGTCTCTTTAAGCAAACTTCAAAAGCCTCGCATTGATGGCAAATGATTAACGGCATTAATTCTGACCAGCGTGTTATACGAGGATTAAGACACAATGCCTCTGGGCTTTTCTGAGGCTTCCAAAACTTAATTTCCAAGACTTTACAGTGCCCCGTAAGCACATTAGCAATTTGCGATGAAAGAGATCATGTCAGACACCCAAGTCCACGGATTACCCAATCACTTCCTCTAACATTAGCATCAGAAAATTTGAGTTGCTTCCTCGTTACTCATGAGAATAAAAACATGGATGTGTGTGTGTGAGTGTGTGTGTGTGTGTGTGTAATTACTGGGTCAGGGCACCATCTGCTTGTTTGCTAATGCAGCAGAGTAATTACAGTTGACTTTCAGTGGATGCATAGGACAAGCAGACAGTGCTAATGTAAAATGGCGTTAGGTCCACACACTAGCTGTGTTTTTTTTTTCTTTTAAAAAGTAGCATGTTGTCCACTGAGTGCCAAAGTTCTACCTTCTATGTACTGAAAAGGGTTCTTTAGGGGTTCTTTCACAGCCTGAACTTAACAGTTAGTTTCCACATAGCATTGTTTAGTTAAGAATTCCTAACATTTTTGACTTGCAACCCTTCTCTGAAATGGGAAACCCTCAGTTGTATGGTTCGACATACAGCATTTAGTGTTTACTTTAAAGTTTCAATGTAGAACCCTACAACTGTTCTATGCCTTAGATAGAAAAGGGTTCCTCAAGGGTTCTTTGGGTAGTTGTTCATTTTTAATGTTCAAATATTCCACTTATAATCCTCTATAAAATGGGAAACCCTCAGCTGAGGTTTCTACATCAAGCCTTTAGGGTTTCCCTTAAAGTTTCAATCTCAAGCCCTACAACTGTTTTATGTCTTAGAAAAGAAAAACGTGTCTCTAATGTTCTATGGGTAGTCAAACATCTTTCCCTTCCTAGAAGTTTCTACTTGTAACCTTCTATATGGGAAACCCTCACTTGCAGGGTTCTACATAGATCCTTTAAGGTTTCCCTTAAAATGTCATCACAAATCCCACATCCATCTGTGGCCAGGAGTCACTAGCGAGCGACACTAGCCAATCGGGGAGTCTGTGAGCTGATGTATGTGGAAGAGGGCAGATAGCGCTTTCCTCCCAGGGTGTTACTCTGCCCTGTGATGCTTGAGCCGCAGTTTGAAAAAAGATGTGGATGGCTGGCTTCATGTGTCTCGGAGGAAGAACATGTTAGCATTAGCCTTACCCTCCCTGGTTGTTAGTTGGCATAAGATCAGGCAAGTGGGTGGGTATTGGCAGGTGACCAAATTGGGTCGAAACTGTGAGGAAAATTCTGCTTCTCTACATTATGCCATATGGTCAACATCTTACAAGGAAAGTAATGGCACCCATTACATTCAATCAAATTCTGGTGAAACAGATGTGAATATATATATATATATATATATATATATATATATATATATATATATATATATATATATATATATATATATATATGAATTTGTGTGTGTGGTGTTGGTGTTGCAACACTTGTCATGTCGTATCCTTGAACATCACTCTGTGCCTAAATTGGTTCTGCAAACAGCTGATGTAAGTAATGGAATTGCGAAGTCGCGGCGCATTACAGAGCAGCGTCTGCTAAGCAAATAAATAATTTAGTGCTAATCTCCTGGCGTTTGCAACTCCTGCCAATTACGCTAACCGGTTTAACTGATTTTATTACATTAGCATGCCGCAGTTCTGACTGCATTAGCCACGGCTTAATCAGTCCCTAATTTAATTAGGATGGAAGGCAGAAGGAAGGAGGAATGAAAGCAGCAGCTATGTCAAGCACCTTGATCCCACACCTGCACCTCTCCACAGAGAAATGTGTATAAAAAGCCCTTATACACACAATACACAGGTCTGAAAATCACCACAAACAAGAATGCAGGGTTTATAAGTGTGATATGGATGTATGTTCTTATTATTAGCACTGTTAGCAACATCCCGTTCATCATGTTTGTGTATGTGTGTTTTTATTTATTTATTTATTTTTTTAAAAGACGTGACACTGATTATATGGAATGGGTGACAAGCTGACTCCATCACAGTTGTGCAGGCATCAGACAGATGATGTGCATTAATGATGTAGTAAATCTCACATATTTTTTTATCACTTGCTCTTGTAGATAATTCAGTGAGTCTTGGGACGCCTGATGCAACGTTCATCGGCGTCTGCTGTCACTTTGCCAAGTCTTTTTTTTTTTTTTTTTGCAAGACTGAGTGTCAAGCGTTGCTGCCACTCTTCCTGCTTCCATTAATGATTAGCGCTAGAGAAGAAGAGATAATATACTAACAGCACTGTGACAGAAAATAGGGTAACATTATTTACCTGTATAAATATTGTCATAGAACAATGTACTTTTAGATTTGACATGCTTTTGCATTATTTATGTAAGGTATCCATGCTGTTATAGAAAATAAAGAGTGATGGGGTGGTGTGATGAAGTGGAGTGATGTAACTAGCCCAACGTTAATTGTTTTCCAATGACAGCATGTTTCAAAGTGTTTTATTCCACTAATACCACAGCAATTTTATTTATTAATGAATGACATCATACTTTTTAAAATCTATTTATAGTTACATTTTAGCGTTATTATAGTTACAACCATGAAACAATTTAGTTCCTGTTATCACTTACATTATCGAGAAAAACAACAACAAACTCCCTGCACATGTCCTTTCCTAAAACATTTCCGGTTGCGCCATTTTGAGTTGTAAAGCTGATTAGTTCATAATTTATTAATCTCCCAAGAAGCGAACAAACAGGATATATACAGAAATTAACAATAAACAATTGTTTACTGGATCAATTACTGGATTCTTTAAACAAGAATGTGAATTAAAGCTTAAAGTGACTGAAGTGACTTACCCTGATGTGTATCATTACCGTGTTGCCACAGAGTGTGTTTACACCACAGTGTATCGCAGTTTGGATGCCTACAACTACTTTCTTAGAGGAAAGGTGTGAAATATTTGCTCCTATAATGCAGATGACATCTGTATTGTGTATTGTACAGTTGGAACAAGTCAAACTCTGTGTAAAACATACTCAGCATGATTTACTGCCAGAAGGAAGGGGAGTTTGCAAGTGGACGCTGTATGTGTATAGCTGGGTGAGTTAGCTAGCTAACTGGCTAACTTTCTTGTTTGGCAAATGAAAGCGTCACACAGCTCAGTATTCACCCTTTTAGGATAGAACATGCAGTTGGTATTGGCCTCTGGTTTTACTGTAAATATCTGTGATGATCAGATTAGGTGAGGTTCGTAGTACTGTTGCTGCAATTCTTTTGGCTGTGGAACAATATGTAAGGGAAGACTGAAATGCATCGTTCATCTGTGACCTGATGGAACATCTGACAACACAACATGGTCCTAATTTTCATTTTGACGTTCTGTCCTTAAATCAACCTACCAGACGCATGAATTATGATTCTTCATTATTGTTTTGAATGCTTTTTACTGCCAACCGGGTATGTCCTAGGAACAGATACGTCACTTCCTGTGCTCGTGAATATTCTTTTGAAACCATCTATAGCAGTTTCTTTCGTCTCTCTTTTGAAGGGTTCTTTAGATGGCTAAGTGTCCAATCCTTTTAAAACACTCTGAAATTTCTGAAAAACTCCATTTCTGAAACTCCATTTCTGAAAAGGAATCCATTTGTTATATGGTGCTACCTGGAACCTTTAAGTGAACATTTAAGCAATGAATACTTAATTTTGCTGGATGGTAGCCTTTTTTCTAAAAATGTAAGGAAAAGGATTCCTCAGGTGATTTTTAGGACCCCTTTTTTTCCTAAGAATGTAGAGAAAGAGGTTCCTCAATGGTTCTTTTACTGCCTGAACTTTTCAGCTTCCAACTACTATTTTGTGTCAAACTAGCTGTGTTCTATGCCCTTTAAAAATGGTTCCTCTTCGGGTAGATAAGAAATTTTCCATTCCTAAAATTGGTTCTAAATCTGTTAATGGGAAAGCCTCACATGTAGAACCTTAAAGGTGAATAAACCAGATGAGAGTGAATAATCTCCAGATGAATAAACTCAAGAAACCTTATTCTATGGCTACTAATGCGCAAAACAGGCATGACGCACTTATTAAGGAGGGTTCCTCAAGGGTACTTTGAATGGATAAGTGTTCAGTACAGTACTTCTCCTTGGAACCATTTTTGAAAGGGGATCCATGTGTTGTATGGTGCTACCATAGAACCTCAGAGACAAAGCAATGAATCATTACATGTGATAGATGGGGCCTTTTTTTTAAATGAATATAGGAAAAACGGTTCCTCACATTGGGAATTTCTCAATCTGCTAATAGTTTCTGTCTAAAACTCCTCCAGTCTTGTGTGCTAATTTAGTTTAGCATGTGAAAAAGTACACATCTTCCACCAGCCACTTGTTTTCATGCATAAATTGTTTCTAGTGCCAATTTGATGTTAAAATGTTTCTTTTTTTTTTCTTTTTTGCCTCGAGGGCAACATGAAGCTGGTCTATAAAGACTCAGCTCTCTGACAGGCAGAGCTACAGTTTGACAGCTGCGTCTGTTAAGGGAGACGGATGACAGAGACGAGGTGCTCAGACACATTTGCTCAACTCTTTCAGACGTACATTAAAGCTGTGAAATGTGTATGTGTAAGTTACAGATAGACCGCATCATCACGCAACCAAGCGCACTGAGATCTATACAGAACCGCAGAGTCAGAAAGTCATCTATTTTCCATACCAGTACACACAACAGGTTGATGGTCCACACTGAGAAACCGGTGGCTAGCGAGAGTAATATCTTGGCTTTTATGCAAAACGAACTCCAGCTCTCAAAGCACCGATGTTCTGAATACAACGTGGGAGTTTGTACTGCTAGCGATGCAGCTAATGATGTGAGGAAAACTCGTATCATTGAGGAGAAGAGATGATTTCTGTGCGTGGGAGAGTGTGTGTTTAGCTCTCCATGAGGAACTGTGATGTATATAGCAATGATGTTATAGGAATACTTCATTAATCGATCATAATAACCTAGTTTTTAGGATAGTTCTAATTTCACTCCAAATAGAAGACTGCTAAGAGTGTACTTTTATTTCTCATCCATACACTCTTCGAAGAAGTGTTCTTCAAGGGTTCTTTGGATGGTTCTACATTTTTGGTACCATGAAAAGGAAAGCCATTTGTGCTTGCGTTCAATCTAATCATCGATTTTATTTCTGGAAGAATTTCACACTTGGAATAAAAGGGTTTTTTAGGGCTTTGCATAGTTCAAATTTGGTTCTACCCAGAAACCTCCCTAATATGGAAACACTCATAGGGTTCTACATAGTACCTTTAAGGGTTTCCTTGGTTGATTTTCTTTCTGTAAGAAATTAAATAGGCATTAAATGAGAAATAACAAACTTGGGTGTGTACTGTTATAGGAAAACAGTCAACTTCAGGGATTATTTTTCTATACCAGCATATCCTGAAGGGTTTTATTTTTCTTATATCACAGCCATTTGCCAACGATTATTATTTATTAATTAAAGAATGACACATCATCCTTTTTTGTCCATATATATTTACTTTTCATGACATGGAACATCCAGGAAAAAAGTTCATTCCTGTTCCACTTATGTAATAGCAGCTATAAACAGTCATTCCCTCACCAGTCTCTCTTTTTTTCTCTCTCGTGAAGTTAATAAGACAAAAAAATTGCAGCTTGTCATGTTACAGAGAAACCGCAAAAAAGCGTAAACTCCTCTGTCCTGAAGATGTGGGAAAACTTAAAGTTACAGCTTTACCACTGACTGTTACAAAGCGCTGACACTGGAGACTCCTTCCATAAATGTTACATAAATATCACCCTTACATAAAACTTCACCATATCAATGATTACCCCCATGTTTAATCAGGTTTTTTTTTTTTTTTTAGGTCAGTGTCTCATATGTGCTGCTTGGCTATGAAGCGTGAGTGTAGAAGAGCTATCAGCTCCCAGCACGTGCTCAGTCAGAGGACGAGGTTCTCCATCATGAAGCTTATCAGACTGAGATAAACACAACAGCAGCATTACTGCTGAAACTAATCCCTGCTGGGGTTAATTCCTGATGGAGACTGCGATAATCCCCCATACACAACCGGACAAATCTCACGCGGAAATCAGACGCTGAGTGTGTTAAATTAATTGTGTCATTTTCCCTTAATTAGCACGTGTGGACAGTAGTGTGGATTAAAACGTGTCACGTAAAATGCATTAGCTGTTAGTAGCACGTTATCAGCACACAGCATTTCCCATCAGGTTAATGTGCTAAATCAATAACGTGTGAAAAGCTGTTCGTCTGGAGTGATGTTACTAATTGTGTTGAGTTACCAATCAGGCACAGCTTCGTTTACACTAACACACACAAAAACACACACGATGAATACGGAGAAATTTACCTCGTATTATTCATTAGGATTCATTCTAAAATAATTATATTGCTATTAATATTGTAATTGGAAGATAATTTAGCTTCTTTTAGAAAAAAGTGTCAATTGAATTAATTCATTCATTAAGTAATTAATAAAGTATCTGTAAAAACACAAATGTATGAAACTTTTTTTTTCTTGAAAGAAGAAAAATGATCTTATTAATAAAACAATTCAAACTTTAAATGAGGAAAATGTTTCGATCTGTTTAATATTTATTTGTTTCTTTCTTTCTTTGAAAAACAAGTTTGTCTTATTCATTGCAAGATAATTTTTCTTTTTTCAAAAAATACATACAAGTACAATATTTAATTAATAAGTTATTAGCAAAAAAAACACTTCGTTATCTTCCTATTAATAAGACAATTTTAAACTTGAAATTAGGAAAAAAAATCCTAAATTTAAATGATTTCTAATAAATTACTTAATATGTTATCAGTAAAAAAAAAACAAAACAACCTCTATCTACCTTTATTTTGTAACAGAAGCTAAATTAATAAGACAAAGAATCATTTAATTATTTAATACTTTAATTTATAGAACATTTTCCTTAATTTCACATTTGAAATTGTCTTATTATTCTCAAGATAATTTAGCTTTTTTTTTTTTTTTTCAAGAAATCCAGGCTAATACATTCCTTGATTCATTAATAATGTAGCAGTAGAATAACTGTGACAGGAATAATCCCCGGCTTTAAACCAGAAGCAGACTGTAACACAGTGTACACAGTGCTGTCTAATATTCTGTAGTGTATTTAAATAAAAGTGTTCAGCTCCCTCATGTTAATTACACATCACTTCTGATGTACAGTGAGATCCCGAGGCCACATCATCACTCAAATTAGTTCATTACTGAGTTAAAAACACAGCGATGTCAGTTTGTCTTAAAGAAACGGAAACATTACGGTGTTTTATGCAAATTTTATGCAAATTTCACTCACAGTCTACGTTTAAGGCTATAGAAATGTTCATGAATGTTCTCAAAAGTGGTGCAAGATTGGTTTAAGAAAGGATGGAGCGATGCAGTCTCTCTCTCTCTCCCTCTCTCTCTGTCTTTCTCTCTCTCTCTGACACTCTCTCGCATATGGAATATTTCCATCTCTCCACTCTATCTCTCTCCATCTCTTTATCTCGTTCTCTCTATCTCACCTTACACTCTTTATTTTCATCTCTTTCCTTTTTCTCTCCGTTTCCATATGACTCTCTTGCACTCTATTTTCACTCCCTCTTTCTTTCATCTTCTCTTTCTATCTTCCTTCCTTTCTTCTTTTTCTCTTTCAATCTCTTCTTACTGTCCCTCCATCTTTCACTCTTTCTTTCTTTCCCCCTTTTCTATCTTCCTTACTTTCTCCTTTCTCCATTTTTCTCCCATTTTTTCTTTTTGTTATTTCCTTTTTCTCTTTCTTCCTTTCTTTCTCATTTGCCCTCCTTCTCTTTCACTTTTTTCTATGTGCTCTTACCCTTTTCCTTTCATTCCCCATCTTTCTCCACATCTCTTTCCCTTAGTCTTGTTCTCTTTCTCTCTTTTTTCCTTTCATTCCCTATCTCTCGCTTTCTTTCCTCCTCTCCCTTTGTCTTGCTCTCTCTATTTTGCCTTCTTTCTTCATCCTATGTCTCTCATTCCTTTTTCCTCTCCTTCTCCATGCCTCTCTTGCCTCCTTCTCCATGCCTATCTCTTTTACCACCTCCCTCTTTCTAGCTTTCTTTCTTTCTCTTTTCTCTTACACTCTCGTTTTCATTTCCTTCCCTTTCCATTTTTATCCCTCACTGTATTTATGTTTTCTTCCTCATCTCTCTCCATTCCTCTCACTATATCTTCTATCTACTCTTTCCTCTTTCTTTTTCACTCTCTGTCCCTTTCTCTTTCTCTCGCTCTCTGTTTCTCTTCAGCTCTCTCTCTCTGTCTCTCTCTTTCACTCAGTATTTTTCTTTTCTCTCTGACTCCACAGCAGGTGACACACTCTATACTCCACTTGGGCATCAGAGAGATAGAGAGAGAGAGAGAGAGAGAGAGAAACAAAAAAGGAGGATGAGATGGAAAGCTTGAAGAAGAAAAAGATCAATCGGAAGCATTTCAATTAATCTGGTGAGTGAAGGATTGATTGAAGATCTGAAGTGAGTAAACAAGCCTGCCTATTTAAGGGCCATGATCCCTTAATCATCACTTTAGCTCAAACAGCACTACACACACACACACACACACACACACACGCACGCCGCACTGCAGATGCCTTCACCACACCTCCCATGGCTAAGCTATAAAAGTAAAAACAGAAGCTCAACCATGCGCAGTTAAGCCCTATGGCAATAGCAGTAGCATTAGCATCAGCAGCACTCACGCTCAATACAGTGATTAAAGAAGCTGTATCTGTGTTAGAGACAAACTGCAGGCTGTAGCAGGATGAAGGAAACTCTGTACACCACTAACTGCTGTGGATAAAGACTAACATCCTCCACACCACACTTTCTCTAAACAGAGTCACACCTTCAGTAACAGACTAACACACCTGTAAAATAGTACAGATCTTTCTTTAACGCAGTGTGTAATAAACATCCGGCAGAGTGTGAGTGAGAAGAACAAGACAAAACTGTGATAAAACACTGGTTATTTGAGTTGACAATTTGAGGAAGATATTTGAATCGGATATTTAATTTAGATATTTTAATCAGATATTTTAGTGGGCTCTATGAACTGGACATTTGAGTCGGATTGTTGAGTTGAATATTGAATTGATACTTTGAGGTAGATATTTGAGTCAGATATTTGAGTTAGATATTTGAGTTGACTCTTTGAACTGTATATTTGAGTCAGATATTTTAGTGGGCTCTTTGAACTGGATATTTGGGTTGGTTAATTGAGTCAGATATTTGAATTGACTCTTTGAACTGGATATTTGAGTCGGATATTTGAGTCAGATATTTTAGTGGGCTCTTTGAACTGGATATTTGGGTTGGTTAATTGAGTCAGATATTTGAATTGACTCTTTGAACTGGATATTTGAGTCGGATATTTGAGTCAGATATTTTAGTGGGCTCTTTGAACTGGATATTTGAGTCGGATATTTGAGTCAGATATTTTAGTGTGCTCTTTGAACTGGATATTTGAGTCAGATATTTGAGTCAGATATTTGACTTGGTTAGTTGAGTCAGATATTTGAGTTGACTCTTTGAACTGGATATTTGAGTTGGATATTTTAGTCAGCTCTTTGAACTGGACTTTTGAGTTGGTTAGTTGAGTCAGATATTTGAGTCAGATATTTTAGTCGACTCTTTGAACGGGATATTTGAGTCGGATATTTCAGTTGGTTAGTTGAGTCAGATGTTTAAGTTGTCTCTTTCAACTGGATATTTGAGTCAGATATTTTAGTCGGCTCTTTGATCTGGATATTTGAGTTGGCTAGTTGAATCAGATATTTTAGTGGGCTTTTTGAAGTGGATGTTTGAGTCAGATATTTGAGTCAGATATTTTAGCGGGCTCTTTGAACTGGATATTTGTGTTGGATATTTGAACTTGATATTTGAGGCAGATATTTGAGTTGATTCTTTGAACTGGGTATTTTAGTCAGATCTTTGAATTTGATTTCTACGCTGGATCATGAGCTGTCTCTTTACATCAGATCTTCAAGTCAGATCACAGAGTTGGATATTTCAGGTGGATCTTTGAGTATGGACCCTTACTGATAGGGAAACGCTCAGCTGTAGGTTTCTACATGGAATATTTAAGGGTTTGACAAGAGGGACAATCAAAGATATTTTACGGGTTGTATATTTTCTAATAGTGTCATTAAAGTTATTAGTTTTATTGCAATAGTCAATGCTATTTATGATTGTTATCATGGTTGCCATGGTTACAGTCCAACGTGGTTTTAAGGTATGAGAACCGTGTTTGTTGTATGTTAAAAGAAATAATGCACACATACCCCCTAACTGCCAATATGTAATATGAGAGTACTAAACATTCTGAATGTTTGTTTGCAGAGATTTAAATTAAATGTAAATTAATGACTGAAAACAAAACCTTCACTTTTAAAACCCAATTTTTGTGAAATATCAGTAAACAGTAAACTACTGAGATTTATTGACCCCTTAAGGATGATTTCATAAATTCATCTCCAGCATGTTTACTGACATTGTAGAAACACCATGCAATTAAGAAATTGGTTTTAAATTTAATCTAAGTGTCAAGGACACGAATGTGCACACTTCATCTTCGGATGCAGAAGCGCTAACCTTCATCTCACTCGTTCTTGCTGAATTATTTCAGAGAAAATTCATATTTCACACCAAAATTCATTTCAGCCGCAGCAGCGACTTATTTAGGGCTCTGTAAATAGAAGGCCATGCATATTTATACACGCACTGATGAATAATGTTGTCAGCTAATTCAAATAGATTGGACCTTAACGATCAAATGAAATAATAATTTATGACAGTTAGGCTTTCTTCCTATAGTGCTCTGAATTATGAATGGGCTTCACTGAGTGGTCACCATTAGGAAGAAAAACAGATACATTCTGGATACACATTTCTCTCAGTTTCTCTTTCAGATGTGTTGGATAGTTTATCTGATTCCATGTGACATAATTTATGAATTGATATTTTAAAACTGTCTCATGAGTGCAAAATTATAATCATTTGTACAAAACATTAGGCCATGGTAAGTGGTTATACCTTTTCTTACCAATTTGCTCATATGGAAATCCAATAAACTCTTTAAAATCAGCATGTCATGAGAAGTTAAACCTGATCTCATGAAAAAATGGGTTTGTTTGTTTGTTTGTTTTCAATTCAAGTTGTTTATTTTAGTTTAGTTTTTAGCTGTTTTTTCAGAAGCTGGCTCACTTGGAGAAGAATGACCATTTAAGTAGAGTAAGGAATACTGATGACTTGGAAGAATTTTCTTTTGATTTAGTGTTTGGTGAGAAAATGAAGAGGGTGCAAAAATATCTGAAATTCTTTGGCATAAAGCTGCTAGAACATTTTATTGGGTGAAACAGTGTGTGTGTGTGTGTGTGTGTGTGTGTGTGTGTGTGGGTGTGTGTGTGTGTGGGAACAACCTTCAGCTTTTGCCTCTTTGTATTTTCCACACCTGGATGCAGCCAGATGTGATCCTCTTGCATTGCAATCTTGTTCAACAGAATTGATGTCTCCAATAAAGAAAGTTCTTTATCTTGTTCAACAACAAGTGCATTAAGGGAAGTGCTACACCAATAATGCTAGCTGGAAGCACTGATGCATTTATTAACCTTCACATCAATAGCTAACCGACAGGGTTAGCTTCTCATGGTGAAGATTTCCAACTGTTGAATTAACTTACTGTGTGATTCATGCTTAGGCTTCACAGCTAGTGATGTGATAAAGTTACTGTTACCACCACAAAGTTGATTCTTTACCAATAACAGCACATCCCCAAGTGTCCAGAAATAAAGATTAGCTTAATTTGTATGGACAAAGTCCATTCCAGGATGTATTTCCAGGTCATGTCCAGTGTTCCGTGACTCTAACCAGGAAGTGAGAGTATGTGGAAAACTGGGTTTAGCTTTATCTGAAAAGCACACAGCATCATCCAAGTTCTAAATCCTGAAACATACAAGGGATAAGGTGAACGATGAATGGATGGATGAATGGATGGATGGATGGATGGATGGATGGATGGATGGATGTGGGTGATGGTCTGCTGTGAATCAACACTCCCTGACAGCTGCAATCAGCAGGATCCAGACTGAAGCCTGCATAATAGTCCCGCTTAGGACAGGGAAGTCCAGGAGCCAGACGATTTACAACCACAATTACAGAGAGAGCGGGAAAGAGAGGAGGGAGTAAATTAGAGAGAGAGAGAGAGAGAGAGAGAGAGAGAGAGCAGATCGGAGAGTAAAAGGAAAGGAAAGAGATATAGATGACAGAGAGATGAATGATAATGGTGCAGGATCTCCGAATGAGGTGGTGGTGTTTATGGTGCAGTCACATTGGGGTTGGTTTGCCCTGGACTAGGATGAGCTGAAGGCTCGATAGTAAAGCCATTAGCTCTTGTTTCCTGTCCCATGTGAGGGTTTGACACCAGTTTTTGGGTGTGATTTGGTGTAACGACTTGGGAAACCTGCACAAGGTAATACTGAGTGGTGAAGATATTATTAAGTTGTCTATGAGCCACTTATCCCTGCTGACCATAATCTCTGATCCTCTAATATTTTATCATTTACGTTTATTCTATCTTATTATTCTACTATAGCTTTCGTCTCTTTGGTGTGGTTCAACTTTAACAAGCATTTTGTGACATTTTTAATGCTATGTTTTTTTTTGTTTTATACCAGAGCACTGTTGAATTCCTGAATCTAAACATTCCCAGAGCTGGAGGACGGGTTGTAATTACAGCAAGACTAACTTCACCTGCCCTTTTATCCTGTGTTTCATCGACTCTGCTGTACACATGGATGTTACTTTTTTTTAATAAATATGGAGTGTATTCTAGCTCTTTGGAAGGGCTGGAATTTGGAGTCTGGACTCCATCACCATCCCCTGACAAAGTATCAGTCATACGTTTTCATTCTAAACAAACAAAAAGAAATCACATATAAAGAATAATCTGTAATTGCTGGCTGGATTTACTGTAAAATTCACGCCACATATGTGGTGTCCTATATCACTGTTTGTCCTTTGTGACCCTGTCATGGTGTGTGTTTGGTTCCAGAGCACCTGTACATGTGTTTTCTGCTGTGATACAACGGCATCAGAGTCAAAAGCCTCGAGAGACACAGAAGTCACGCGTGCTGTGATCACATCCGACCATCTGTGAGAGACTCCCAGGAGTCAGTATAGGATAGAGCCAATATGGCTGTCTACCTTGACATGACAGTGGGATATTAAAAAAAAAAAAAGAAAAAAAAAGAAAAGAAAAAAAAAATGAATGCCCATTATGAACACGAACAAAGAGAACACAATAAAAAAGTGAGGGTGAGAAAGTCAACATACATGAGTGTATAAGCACAAAAGCACTGTAGCCTCACTATCATTGATTTCTTTTTTTTTTTTTTTCAGGCCAAATGTTAAAATTGATGCTGAAATTTATTATTTATTATTATTTATTATTCATTTGTTGTGATACACAAAAAGCAATGGAATGGAAAATTGATGCCGGCACACCTTTAATTTGTATTTTTTCACCTCACAAACTATGGTTTGCCAATAAGCTATGTTTCATCATACATTGCTGTTCTGACACACCTCAACAGTTAAAAAAAAATACAACATAGAAAACTAAAATGAATATTGAAAAGTATTATTATTATGTATTTATTTAATATACTGTATGTGTATTAGTTTATTTGTTGTGGTACACAAAAAAAGTATAAATTTGTCTCAGGGACACATACATTTTTTTTCGTCCTATATGATTATTAGCCAATAAGCTTGCATTTTATTTTTCATTCACACCTCAACAGTGGAAAGAATTTTTCCTACTTTGCACAATTTTTCTTCATATGCTTCGCAATAGTGAAAATAAATAAATAAATAAATAAATAAATATTTTTTTCTATTCATATATTTATTTATTGTTTTATTTGTTGTGCTACACAAAACAGAAAAAATAACTAAGTGAAAATTGGACTCAGATACACGTTTTAATTTTTTTTTCCTCTGTAAAATTCAGTTTATAAGCAGTTAATCCAGCAGTCTTACATTTACACCTGGTACATTATGAATGACTTATAAACTCGAAGAATCACTCATATTTTGATTATAGATATTAAAGCATCATTATGTACATTCAGTCTAAAACACTCTGCCTGTAAGTGTGTGTGCATTTCATTATGTACTTGTGTATTATACAATCACAATAAAATGTACTTAGCTTTGTGGTGTTTGCATAAGGAAGTGCTAAGCCTTACTCTTATGTTTTATTCGAGTCCTCATATGGAATGTCTCCGCCGATTGGTGTGATAGATGTGCGCATGGCTTGCAGGTCTTGTACAGAGTTGTCCAAACTCACTTAACTTTGCTAAGAGAGTTAACGGCCGACTCGCAGGCAAAGGGGAAAAAACTAAAATTGTAATTAGTGGGGAGAAACCATCTGAATAATCAAATCCACCCTCGTTCTGAGGGCTTCTGAAATTAAATTAGCCTGCTTCATATACTTCTTGGCGAGTAGATCTGTGTCTTTTTTTTTCTGTTTGCTCTAAAATGTGCTGCCGGGATGAGCCAGTCCCTCATGACTTGATAGGAATCTAATTAGGAGTAATCAATATGACTGCTCCCGCTCTCCGTCTCTCCGTCTCTCTGTGCTCTCGCTCTGTGTTTCGCCTTTCTGCCCTCGTCCACTAGCCAGAGCTGTTTTTATTTCATCAATTATGGAAAAGTAATACAATTTGATCAAATTATATTTGTAAAATATTCCATCATTCTTCAAAAAGGTCAGTACAGTGAATTCTTATTGAGTGATTGAGTCGAAACAATAAAGTAATAACGTAAAACACGCAGAGGAGGAAATTCCCCGTATTCCCTACGTTGCACCACAGCACTGCTGAATTCTGGATTTTGGCAAGTCAGGTGTTGATTCAGTAAGGAATAACACACGAAAGCCCTCGCTGTTTTACAAAAAATAATGCGCACTGGCGGGGGAGGGGTGGGGGGTGGTGTGGGGGTGATCTGGCACAACGCACAAGCGGAGTGTAGCTACCCCGCAGTGCATTACTTTAATATATCAGCGCAGCCTGCAGTGTGCTATTCTGCTTATACCACAGTGATTTATCAATGATTACAAAGTTTAATTTATTAATATACATGCATTTTAACAGTTTATAGTTAGATTTCCCTCTCTCTCTCTCTCTCTCTCTCTCTCTCTCCCTTTCTCTCAATACACAGCATACAAAGAGCTTAGAACCGAGGTGTCTTCCATAAATGTTAAATAAATGTCTCCTAAAAATGTCATCACAACAATGATTATATGTTTAACTTTGTTAAACAACATGTTTTTTAAATTTGATTATTATTACTCTTAGATTATGTAGAGCGTCCTCCATGCAAGTCCCTGTGAATGAGCTGTTACTATAGAAATGATAACATATTAGAACAAGCGCATTAACATAAACCTCTCGTTCTTGTTACAGCCAGAACTACTGTCCAAGCCACGCTGTTATAGGAAAATAATGCACACCTTCTGCCCAATAAGATTGCTGTGTAGTCACGCTGTGATATAATTTTCTCTAAAAGCAGCCTACAGGTTTATTTTAATGCACACACATTTCTACTGTATTTTAACAGCTCATTCACAGGGAAGTGTACAGCAGACGCTCAACATTAACAGATTAAAAAATGTGTGCAATTAATGTTTTTATTTAATATTTACAAAAGGTGGTTCCAGTGTCACTGTTACAAAGGTAACAGAGGTAAAGCTGTAACTTTAAGTTTATGCTTTGTGGTTTCTCTGTAACATAAGCTGCAGGGTTTATTTTGTCTTAGACACTTAACAAGAGAGAAAATCCCCTGAAATGTGAATCTAAAATACCTGAAATGTCTACATCTCAAAAACCTGAAAGGACCACCTTAAATTCTTGAAACCTAAAAACCCAAAATATCCAATTATCCAATATTCAATTACCATCTTAAAAAGCTTGGAACTTCCACCATAAAAAACACAAAATGTTTACCTTAAAAAACAAAACTGTGCAACCTAAAACCCCTGCAATTTCCACCTTTCAACCCAAAATGTCTACCTTAAATACCTCACCTTAAATATTGCCTACAAAGTTGTTGCTACAAGTGCAGTTATACAAACATCAACACAAATATACAAACATTAACTCAAATACATTAATAATGTTAGTTCTGTGGTAGTTTGCCTGTGCTGTGGTGTAAAAGGAATGAAACACTTGGGGGGATGTGCTGTTATAGGAAAATAATCAACTTCAGGGTGGTAACAGTAACTCTCTATCATTGATTATTATCACACACACAATTATTACACACACAATTCCACAGTGCACTGGGGCAGCCTACTCAAAGGCCCTGGATTGTTCATTAAACTAACTAATGTCATAAATGCTTCTGTACCTCCTACATAAACACTAATCTCACACACACACACACACACACACACACAAAGAGTTGAATAATTGATATTGCATATTTCAGAAGCTGGAATGTCCATGTATGTGTATTTAACCTTTAGTTAATGTGAGTGTGTGTGTGTATGTGTGTGTGCGCAGGCGTACGTGTGTCAGACCTCAGTTTGTTCATTCAGCACTTCTGTAAACAGGTGATGCGTGAAATGTTGGCACAATCCTGACTACAGACAAATCCACTGCTACTGCCAAATGAAGCGCTCTGTGTGTGTGTGAGTGAGAGAAAGAGAGAGAGAGAGAGAGAGAGAGAGAGAGAGAGGGAGAGAGAAAGCAAGAGAAAGATAGACAGAGAGCGAGACAGAAAGAGAGACAGACAGAGAGAAAGACATCTGTAGTATAGAGCATTTTGCTGAGACAGCAATAAGAACCATGGTGCAGAGAATATCTCTCTCTCTCTCTCTCTCTCTCTCTCTCTCTTCCACATAGCTTGGTTCTCCACATGATGTTAGAGATTAATTGGAACTATCGTGGCCAGGCGGCGGATCTCATAAATCACATGGATATGAAACAATCCGCTGAGCTAATAAGCTGCGTATGAATGCAGCACTGCGTCCGGGGCCAGAACGTGACCTGCACCTCATCGCCATGGGAATAAAACAAGAAAACGCTTAAACTCATCTGGAAAATCTGCACCATGCTCCAGGGCCCTAATCCAGTTAGCACAACATTTGAATATTTTTCTAAGCATATTTTTGGCTCCTTTTTCCATCTTCAGTTTGTTAGAGGAATATCATTTTTGTTACGTTACAGTCTAACCTCCTTATAAAATATCAAATACAAAAGTATATGCATTAAACATTATGTTTGGATTTGTGACTCTTTCCAGAAAGGAGACAGGAGACAGTGGTCCGGTTCGAAAGCACCCCACGGGCCGTTATTTATTGCCTATAATTTTACAAACTGAACATGGGTATCAGGAGGTGTCCTAACTCCCTGAAAACAATAAAAAAACAGGGTTCCCCATTAAACCAGATAAATTTCCTCACGTGAAATCAAGTGCACCCCCCTTCTTTCTTCAAGACAAATAAAAAACTACTTCCCCCACCCCCACCCACTTATTAAGTCTGTCCTATCGTAATTCCTAACGATTTCCACTGACACCTCCCACCAATTAACGGGTAAAAGAAAAATGATTGACATCATTAGAAAAAAAGGGGAGCAGGGAATCACACACACATTATAGTGAGGAGTGACTGGCATCGGTGCCACACTGCCCCCCCCTTAGGTGCCCTGGTGGATGGAGCACCTCCCTGGGCCTAAGCTGTGAGCCGTTTCCCTTCTTCTGGGCTGCTGAGAAGTGAGTGTGGTAGTACAACCCCCCAGGCAGGTCATCTGCAATTAGAAAGACATGGCGTTATTTCTGGTCACATCTTCTCCTCCTCAAGTGTTGATTTGGCCCTGGTGTTAAATCTTCCGGTGCCCCCTGGCCCAGGCCGACCCAGAAGAACCCCAGACCCACACAATGCTGCATGTTTAGCTCCTCCGGGAGTATCCAGGACCCCCCAGGAGCTACAGTCAGGTGGTCACCCTCTTCACAGGTCACTAGGGTTCCCCACCTATTGCTCCACACTGCGTGTTCTACTCCATCATGCGCATGTGAAATCGCGCCCCATGCAGTGGTAGTGGTATGCCCGTTTCTGGCGAATACCAGCTTGTAAAGCCTGGTGGTGCCTCTGGTGCATTTGGCGGTTGGCCCATTAGCAGGGAAGATGGAGTAGCAGCTCCCTGCCCTGCATGAGGAGTGCTGGTGTACACCCAGTGGTCTCCTGTACTGCACTCTGAATGGCAAGAAGAACTAGCGGCAACTGAAGGTCCCAGTCTTTTTGATCCTGACTCACACAAAGGGCTACTTGAGTGGCAAGTATTAGATTGTACCATTTGACTAGCCTATCACTCTGGGGGTGCAGAGGGGTTGTTCTAGTCTTTAAAATGCCCAACTGCTGACTGAAATCTGCAAGCAGGTGTGACTCAAAGTTCCTTCCCTGATCAATATGGACTTCTGCGGGGACCCCAAATCGAGCAAACATGCCTTCCAACAGGACATCTGCCACTGTCCCTGCCTCCTAGTTGGGGACAGCATACGCCTCTGGCCGCTTCATAAAGTAGTCCATAGCAACTACTATGAACCAGTTTCCCCTAGGAGTCTGTGGAAATGGCTCCAGCACATCTACTCCAGCCATCCAGTCCTTGGGGCAGCCAACCCAATGTCCCTCTGGCTCCTGGAAGGACAATAGCCAGTGCAATGAAGCATGGTCTGTGCGTATCACAAAGGGGAGGCTGCATAGGTGTTGCCTAAAATGGCAGACTGACTCCACCATGGCCAGCAGCTCTTGTCGAGTTAAGCAGTAGTTGCGCTCTGCTCAGTCGAAGGTTCGATTGTAATAGGCAATAACTCTCTCCCGTGCCTCTCCCTCTTGGGAGAGGACTGTGCCTAGGCCTACATTACTTGCATCTGTTTTGGGTCTGGGGCGGCTAAGACAGGTTCAGGGCACAGAGCTTCCTTCAGACTAGTAAAAGCCTAATGCTGCTCTTGACCCCACTGAAATCATTGTGCCTTTCACATCAATTGATGGAGTGGAGCAGCAATTGTGGCGAACCCGGGAGCAAATCTTCTACAGCTTTTTGCATCAACTGACACTTATCTGGGTGCAACTTCAGACCAGCCTGAGCTGACCAGCCTGAGCTAGATATGACAAGATCAAGAGCACTCTGAGCAGATTCAAAGTCTTTTCCTTGCACTAAAATGTCATCCAGGTAAACCAGGCATGACTCTCTGGGGATGCCCTGGAGCACCCGCTCCATCAGCCGTTCAAAGGTCGCTGGAGCATTACAGAGGCCAAAGGGCATGGTTCTGAACTGCCAGAGGCCTGTTCCCATGGTGAAAGCGGTCTTTGGTTTTGCATCAGCACTAAGGGTGACTTGCCAATACCCGTTCCACAGATCTAAGGAGGAGAACCACCTGGACCTTGCGATCTGATCTAGGGATGGCAGTGTGGCTTCCGATATTTTCATCAGCATCCGGTATCAGCACTCCCAACCAGATGTTTTGGTTCCTGCCAACTTCCGTTTCCGGGTTATCACACCAGATGTTTTCAACCTCATGGGTTTCTGCAATCCGAGTGCCCGTGAGCCGGACGTGTTCATTAAAGCACGAGGTGCACCATGAGGAGATGTGGGTGGGAATTTCATCTAACAAGACCGAAAAGAAAGGATAAGTGGACACTAGCATGCTGATCAAAACATTTACATTCTCTAGCGCTAGCTCTCCCTTGGGACTATGGCTTTCCCACCTGTACTGGGAATCCTCCCTATTTTGCTCTGATTCCTCATCAAACAAGTGGATCAGTCTTACCGGGCCTTTCTCCATTGTCATCTGTAAGTCACAACAAGGAAACTGTGGTTTCTATCCCATTTCTGACACCAGTGTGGCGTCGTGACTGTTTTCAGAAAGGAGACAGGAGACAATGGTCCAGGTCGAAGGCACCCAAGGCACCCAACAGGCCGTTATTTATTGTCTATAATATTACAAACTGATCACAATAAAATAAAACGGGGTTCCCTCTAAACCAGATTAATCTCCTTGCATGCAATCAAGCACACCCCCATTTTCTCCCCAAGACAAACAAAAAAACTATTTGACCCCCACCCCCTTATTAACACTCCATGGACTCCTACCGTAATTCCTAACTATTCCCGCCCTGACACCTCCCTGCAATCAACAGGTAAATTAATAATGATTGACAGCATACATAAAAGGGCAGGGGAGAATCACACACATTATGTGGGGAGTGACAGGCATTGGTGCCACACTATTCTGATTACAAAGACATATGTAAAACATAAACAAAATTCAAATTTGGTAGAGTTAAAGTCAAAGTTTTTAATGTCTTTTCATGTCCAACAAATGACTGTTTGAATGTCCCAAAATGTCCACCTTAAGAACAAGAAATGTCCACATTAAAATCTGAAATGTTACATTAAAAATACATTCCTACATTAAAAACCATTTAAATGTCCACTTTAAATACCCAAAATGTCCTCCTTAAATACTGAAAATGTCCACCTTAAACATTTGACCACCTTATATATCCAAAACATCAAATAACCAAAACTTTAAAAATGTGAACTGTTCATCTTAAAAACCCTGAAATATCTTCCTTACAAATTCGAAATGGTAACCTTAAATGTGAACCTTAAAAGCCCAAAATGTCCACCTTAAATACACAAAATAACAACTTTAAACAACCAAAGTATCCACCTTAAAACCCTGAAATGTCTGAATTATATACTCAAAATGTCCACCTTCACCTTGAAAACACTGAATGTCCACATTAAATACCAAAAATATGCACCTTAAAAACCTGAAATGTCTACCTTAATATCCACCTTAAAGACCTTAACTGCTGACCTTAAAAGCCTGAAACATCAACAAAATAGCCACCTTAAATACCTGAAATGTCCACCTTAAACCTTCCTACAAAGCTGTTCCTACACTGTAGTTGCGTGAACAAATATTGTAATAATGTTAGTTTTTGTCTTATTTGGAAATGTTGTACAAAAACATATTTGAACTGTAATTAAAACATTGACGTTACAGCCTAGCTTTCTCAGAACCTGTGAACTATTAATTTGTGTTAATGTTCACAGTTAGTTGAACAGCTGAGGGCCTAAAGTCTGGGTGATGATGTCTGAGGTCTCCTATTGGACACTAGATAAGGAGTAGGAGTCATTGTTTTATTCTGTCTCTAGTGCACTTAGGGAGCGGGGGAAAGGTCTGACCCTCTTGACTCCCTCAGTACTGCGTAAACATACATGCTAAATTATTCAGATGGCAAAAGCACTGGCCATTCCCGCTTGGCCTGTTGCCATGGCGCCACTGACGTGTCATCAGAACGCTAGTGATATACGCTCTTTCTTTTTCTCTCCATTTTTTCGTCACTGTCAATCTTTGGCTGTCACGTCGCTGTCGCTGGACAAAAGTGGCCTGTCTTTCACCTGAGAGGCACTTATTATGGGATGGCTGGAAACACTATGGATGGGTCCACTTTCAACTTGTTCATGACACAAACTGCACCAGTGCATTATGGGTAGTTTATATGTTGTTTTGCAGTGCACTGTAGGATTGAATTGTATATTGTATATTCACACACTTCATTTTTCTGTGACTTTAGTACATCAGTGTTTTAATAGTGGTACGGTGAACTGTCTCCATGGCAACAGGTTATTATGGGATGGACATCAGGTTATGTGTTCATCTTGTTTATAAGCCACACTTGTGATGGTAATGTTTCTCAATATTGCAGATGTGGAACTCACAGACGTTCAGTTAGCAATCAGTACTAAAATAATTACAGTGTAATTACAGTCATTTAAAGTATTTTCTTAGTAAATGGAACAGCATATCTGAGGGAAATTTTGAAGTTTCCAATAGTTTTTAATGACAGGATTTGAACATTATATGTTAGCAAGCTAAAACATTAGCCTAGATTTCCACTAACAGTGAAGCTTCTTTCAGAGTCCAAATTACATTGTCACATATTACTAGCAGCAATTTTTTCTCAAATTTTATCACTTGAACAGTGAATGTATTGCGTGTTCGCCTTCCCTTGTTGAAAAAAATCGATATAATTAAAAAAGAGTTGTAAGTCTTAAAAAATGTACATTAAACACCTAAGGCTTTTATGAGAATCTGTGGATGTTGTTCATCATAAAAGGGTAAAAATGTTTTTTTTTTTACATGTTTACAGCTTGCAAATATCTCAGTTAATTCTAGTTTATCACTGTGCTAAAGCTCGTACGGCTTCCTTTATTGACGTCATCCTCATCAACAAGAACATTTTCTAAAAATAAGGCCCACGCTCAGTCAATTAGAGATTCAATATGATTTATTTTTTAAATGTTACGTGATCCAATAAGCAGTAATTCCCAGCTGAGTTAATTAGTCCCAGGAGAACTTCACTGGCCGTTTTTTTAATAGCTTGACCCTGAAGCTGAGCACGTTTATCGGATTTATGACAGAATAACGTACACGCAGGATGAGGAAGGGCTCATTTTCTGATCATGAAGCTGTGTTTCGAATGAACCAGGTCTTTCATTTGATCGCCCACTCGTACAGATGAGAGGAAAACGGAGCTAATTAAACACGACGCACCACGCTGTAATGAGACACGGTCATTTCTGGCTCAGTCTCTCACACGACGAGGTCAAACATTCAGAATATATTAAAAAAAATCAACACGCCAACGTTCCTGATTAGTGCTGAGGTTTAATGAAATCATATAAAAGTATTATAAAGTAATAGAATATTTAATAAATTATGAATGATGAATCAATTTCTATATTAGATAAACTACTAGATAAATAACACCAATCAAGTTAAAATACATTATTTAAAGGTATGAGAATAAAGTAAACTTGTTGCTAAACATTTTTGTTCTGTTAAATATATATATATATATATATATATATATATATATATATATATAAGAAATTTTGAAATAAAATATAATGGAATCTGATGATATAATGAAAGATCTATATCATGAAAAATGGAATAGTATTAAATCAATAGTAATCAATAGTAAATCATTAATGAATAATTAAATTATGTCAAATTCTCTTTTCAATGCTTATTTTTAAATTTTATTTATTGCCTTATTCATTTATGTACTGTATTTGTAATTTCATTGTAATCTTTTTCTTATTTGTTTTATTACTTTAGTTATTATAAGTGATTAAATATTAAATATTAAAATTTTTAATTATAATTATTATTATAGATCATTTTTAACATTATTATCGGTTGGTTATTTATACTTAGGTCTAATGTTTATATAATAAAAATATGTAAAACATTTCTCTGAAAAATAAATGTAGCATATATAAATATAATATATAAATGAATAATACTTATTATTACTATTATTAAGAATAATTATAATTAGTGAAGAGCGTAGAATTTGAAGTGGTCACTGCAGTGAGGTCTTCAGTGTGAGACAATGAGAAACTGTGTGTGTGTGTGTGTGTGTGTGTGTGTGTAAGATGAGAGAGAGGACACCCCCCCCCCCCCCCCCCCCCCCCCCCCCCGCCAAGGGAGGGACAAGTGGAGGGTTGACCTGAAGTCATGCTTAACACGAATCCAAGCAAGCAGAGTGCAGTCTAAAGTCTCTCTCTCTCTCTCTCTCTCTCTCTCTCTCTTTTCATCCTCTTCTAATCCTTTCATCATTCCCCCCCGGGGCATCTCGAGTGGAGAGGAGTGTGAAAGACGCAGCAATTAGAGCAGCACTTCTCATTATCCCTGTCTCTCTCTCTCTCTCTCTCTCTCACACACACACACACACACACAAACACACACACACACCGCATTCACAAAACGGAGTGTCACCGATTCCACAAGAAGCACTGCAGAGAGGGAGGAATCACACACACACACAAACACACACAGTACCATTACAGCAATTTGCTTGGTTAAAGTACTGAGACATAAATACATTTATTTCTCTCGCGTGTTGTTAGTGCTGTGTGTGGTTGACTCTTCAAGGCTGTGTGTGTGTGTGTGTGTGTGTGTGTGTATTTAAGAGGTGCCAGGTGGAGAGCCCAGTGTGATTCTGATGCTGCGCGTGTGTGAGGTATCCGAGTGAGTGGAGTGTGAGATGACTGCAGTGGTTTGTCTCTTTTAAACCCCCCGTCGGAGCTCCAGCACTCAGGATCCATTCACGCACATTAAAGTGTAAGAGCAGAGACAGGAAAAGGCACAGAGTGCTCTAATCTACTGCACTTACTGTGAACCTTAAGCCCACAACAGCTTGCTCACACACACACACACACACACACACACAGAATAATGGCACTATATATAGTCGTAAACTCTGTCAAAGAAGTCTAATCTAGCCTAAAGTTCTGAAAGATTCTGTGAATTGATTCCAAAACACCCAGAACTACCACCACCACATTTTGCACCATCTTAAATGATCTTACCTGACTGAATTCATTATATAAACTGATTTATTGCTGTGTTTATAGTCTGTGAGTGTAGTGTCAAAGTTTCTCAACCTTTTCAAAAGTTACTTTTCTTGTGCTTCATGCTTCTTGGAGAAATCAGGAATCTGTGGCCATTGCTAATCAAAGTAGAAATCAAGAAAGGAGCTGGATGCAGAGATGGATGCAGCTGCAGGCTGATGTTCATTGAAACACTTAGGCAGACAATCCAAAACATAATCCATGATCAACAAATGGTCAAAGCTAGGCAAATCCAAGAGAGAAAAGTAACAGTATAGTATATACTGTGACGGTGATTGGAAACAGGTAACTGCAATTAGAAGTCTGGGGATACAGAGCATGTTGTACTGCAGCGGAGCATTCTGGGAAGTGGAGTTTGTGGCCAAAGCTGGCTGTGGCATGACAGTTATAAGCTCTGTCCAACAAGTTTTAAGTTTAATTAAAGAGTTTATTCCACAAAAATTGCTTTCTAATCCCAAAACTACCACCATCAAGTTTTTCTTACAGATGGCAAGACAGAATAACTTGTTTCATTGGTACAAGTTATTATGAACTCCTTGTATTTGCATCTGCAAGGTCTTAAATTACATCACTTGATTGAATTTAGTAGGAAAGAATAGTGTCAAAGTTTCTCAATCTTTTTAAAAGGCTTATTTCTGGTGGATTTAAGAGACAGCATCAAAATTTTAAATGATTCCAATTCTTTTTTTCATGATCCAAGTAAAATCCAGACTCTTCTGGGGGCAAATCTGAAATCAATTCCTATTCACATTCTTTGCATAGAGTACAAGAGTACAAGATGCTGATCTATCAAGCGCCCTTACAAATAATATACAAAGACGTTTGAAATTCAGCCCTAGAAAAGTCTAAGCTGTGCTTGGGAGCATGGGCAGCCGTTTAGTGAAAATATTTTCACTAAACATTAAAGTGGTCACACTAGTGCTCACATCTGAGCAACTGATTGATTACGTCCCACAGTCCACCTGGACAACATGCTAGCACAGCAAGCTTCAACCAGATCCAGGTGGTCATTTTCAAGTTATACCCTGGCAGGTGCCAGCTGTTCTAGCATCAACCACTTTTTTTGCAGAAAGGATTGAAAAAATAACCAGAACTCTCTCTGAGATGCACAGGTTCCTGAGTCTGGAGTCCTACTATAGGCAGTTGTACAAGATCTTCATAAGCATCACTGGTCCTTGGTCATACCAAATGTCCTAAGAAGAACCATGCCCCTGCAGCCAGCTGTCAAATTAGGAGCAGAGAATGATTTAAGAGAATGATTTAAGAGAAGGACTCCACTGGGTCAGTTCAGAGCCCCTACAGTCAATTTGCCCAAAGACTGCAGAAAAGTAATGGAGGCTCATTGGAGAGCCAGGTTCCTCTACTAGAGGAGCTGAGAAGGAACCATCCATCTGCAGATTGTAAGTTTGGCAGCTTATGTTGTCAAAAATTATCTTGGCATTTAAAGATAACTGAAGATTCACTCAGTTTCAACATCCAGATGAACCAGGTCATTAAGTGACCTGGCACAGCAAGTCATCAAGCAGATGCAGGTGGTCAACCTCAAGTTACACTCTGGAAGGTCCCAGTTCTTCCACAATAACAAAAAAAAAAAAACAAACAAGACATGTATAATCAGATCTGTCTGCTTATAACCAGATTTATGTAGCTTCCTGAGCCTGGAGTCCTACTATTGGCAGTTTGAAAAGGTCTTCACCAACATTACTGCACACCATCTACTGATCCTTGCTTATGCCAAATTTCCTATGAGGACCCATGCCCCTGGTGCCACATTCTTAAGAATTTAAGAGAAGGATAGCATGGGGCCACAACTGTAATGTTATCCTCAGTGTGACAAGGTTCTTCTACCGGAGGAAGAAGAGAGGGGATGTGGCAGCTTGTGGAGTCAAGTATTCTCTGGACATTTAGAGATCATCAAGTCAGATCTAACAGAAGGGTTTGACTCACATGAAGCTAGGGCTTCTACCACACTACGCACCAGCAAGGATGGCCTAGTCCAAGCATCCCAAGCATCACTCAGTTCTTGAACCCAGATGAACCAGATGGAGAGATGTTGCAGCAGGAGGGAGGTTGAGTCATGGAGATCGAGTGGGAAATGGGTGATTGTCTACACATGTATGTGGTTTTTGGCAGCCAATTTATGTGCTCTTTCTTTTTCAGTAGGTGGTCAGATGCCAGTGAGTGACTGAGCACTGTGGAGTACGCTCTTGAAAAGTGACAATTAATAAACATACTACAGAATCCGACCAGCTATGCTCTCTCCATCCTCTGCCTCCCGTGTTCTCATTCCCAGCCAGTTTATTAGGGTTATCACCAGAAACTATTTCATTAAGTGATCCAGGGTATATGAAGTGTCCAACGAAAAAAAAAAACAATTGTAGACATCCTGCTGGATGTTTAACAAGGTGGTGGTCCCTCTATTTCTCCAACCAACAACACCAGAAGCTGCTTCACCCAAACAGGAGCTAGACAAACCATTATCTCTTTGGATTCTCCCAAAGGATTACATCAAGGATTTTGGTACTCCTTATTTCCAAGGACTTCCTAATCCTCAAAATAGCTTTACTATTAGTATTACAGGTTTACTGTAAGGCTATGGCATAAAAAAACCAGTGGGATCTGTAATAAATATAAACACACATACACAGGTGAAAATGCCCTTCCTGGGCAACCAGGCCTAAGTGTTTGGAGTTAACATTCATAAAGAGTGTAAGAAAGGTGAACGATTGCATGGGGATTGATGTTAAACAAAGCGATTATATTCAGCCGTGTAGATGTGGTCCAGAGCTCCATGCACAGCTATAAAAGTCCGGTAGATATCCACAGTGTTATTGTGTTTAATGCCGTGAGGAATGAGTAGTAAATGAGAGTGTGGGTTATATTATAGTAAAAGAAGTACTTTGGGATTTGGTTTGATTTAAAACGTGTGTAGAAATCGTGCAGAATATGGGAATATTCATACCTATGGTTTAATGTTGTTTTTCTGTGTAGCTAGATTATTAGTATCCACTAGGATAACTTTTTCCTTTCTGATAATATTGGAGAATATTACGGCATTTTCAGAGCAATTCAATCACAGCTTGGAAAATTGGAAAAAAAAAAAAAAACAACAAAAAACAAAAAAGTCTGAAGTCCTAATTTCTGAGTGTGCTCGTGCAAATAGTGGGCGTGTTACATTATGTCATGTGCAAAGTAGAAGAGAGCAAACTGTTTAAATTAGGATTTTCTCCGGACATATTTATTTGGCTACTCAATCACCATGCTCAAAGTGACTTTCATGTTTACCAGAATGCATTGTGCATGCAGAATAATTGCATAATTGATTTGCATTGACTCCACCCCCTATTTCCACTTTTACATAGTGTCCGCCCTACATTAATTAATGCTGCGTTCATGGTGCCTTGTAAATGGTAATTTGCAAGTTTTAATAACATCATTTCCCACCTTGAGATGTCCGAAGTTGGAAAAAAAAAAAAAAACGTGGACGCCTCCATGAAAGCATGTCTTTTGTTTGCTATGCCAGAGCACGTAAAAAGCTCATAAAAAGCTAGTTTACGCAAATGTTTACAGTTACAGGCCTGAGTGGCTATTGGTTCTGTTCTACTGTAGTGAACGTCAAACATTCAGGAGCAGCTTAGCTGCAATAGTGAGTAGCATTAGCAACAAGCTATCCAGCTAATGTTAGTGATAACTCTAATGTTGATGATTAGCTTCTCAAAACAGTGATTATTATGGTCAGTGTTGTAGATTTAACCAACAACTCTGTCTGTATATGAACTGATCTAAAACCAATACTGCTATAAACTCATTTAAAAGTAGAGATGGGGAACTGATTTTTACTGGTTGTAGGTGGGAATTACAAGTTACAGCTTTGCCTCGAACACAGCATTAGCCAAAAGGGAGAAAACATGCTGTTTTGTTCATGTGAAAGACACGATCCTCTGTAGAGCCTGTTAGAAAATCAGAGTCTGAGTGATGAATAGACATAGACGTCTCACAGAGCTGTAGGTGAAGGGGTCAGAGAGCTCTATTACCTGCTGAGAAGAAGCTACACTCACACAATTAACTCCATGTCTCTCTCTCTCTCTCTCGCAATACTTTCTCTCTTGATCTCATGATTACTTCCATTTTTCCCCTCTTCCCCCTTTTTATCCATCTCCTCCCATCCATTGGAGAGGGTGAATTAAATAGAAGAGGAACTTGAGAGAGGAAGAAATTTTCTCTCTTTCTCTCTCTCTGTATCGCTCTCTCTCACACACACTCTCTCTCCATCTCTCATTCTGTCATTTCAGCTTTATGTCCACTCAGCAAAGTGGCTGAAGTCGAGTAAAGAGACGACTGACACGGTGCAATGCCTTGACACGCAGCTATCGACCCACTCTACTCGGTCGTGTGTGTGTGTGTGTGTGTGTGTGTGTGAACATGAGGCACAGACAGAAACAGAAAGAAAGACTATAAAAAGTCTCAACACCTTTCATTTACGCTTGATCAGCTTGTCGTTTTTACGAAGTGGAACAACCGTTATTTCATTAAGAGCCATTACTCCATTACTGAGGAGCGTTCATTCAACTGAACAGCATGGATGGAAGGAGTTGAGAAAGAAAGAAAGAAAGAAAGACAGTGACCACTGAACACCACAGTCAACACTGATATGCAGTGGTTGTGTAATGGGGTAATACAGTAATACAGTAATACAGTATCAGTGGATGTATTTACAGTCTGGTCATGTGAAGGTTACGGTAAGTTCCATCCCTCAGATCAGATGACAGATAGACACGGTTAACACACGCTAATCCATATTTCCCTACATTACTCACACACAGAGACACACAGACACACACACACAGTCTCTCACTGTCTCACATTAACACACACTGATGTACAGACAGGGTGTACATCAGCACACACTACACACACACACACAGAGCAAAGCGGAAACAGGAAAGGAGAATTTCGTGTGAATGTGAGCAGTAAAGCATCTCTTTCAGAGTATTACAGGTCAGTGAGCTCAAGTCTTAAGCAAATGCCCCACACACACACACACACACACACACAGGCTGGGTGTACATCAGCACACCTACACACATACACACAGGCTGGGTGTACATCAGTGTGTGTTAATGTGAGACAATAACACACACTGATGTACAGACTGGGTGTACATCAGTACACGCTACACACACTACACATACCACACACACACACACACACAGGGTGGCTGTACATCAGCACACACTACACACACTACATTCACGCACACACACACACTTTGTAATTTATTTTGCTTAGACTTTCTATTACATTATTATTATTATTATTATTATTATTATTATTATTATTATTTAATGTCTTAACTGATGTAATAACCAATAATTAATTTCCCCAATTAATAAACATCATAACTAATAAACATATTATCTGGATGTATACAAGAAAAGTAATTTAAATCTCTAATTCAGAATAAAACCACTTTTTTTTCATCTCAGCTTCATGAATGAGGAACATTTTAATGCTCAGAAATGAGATGGACTTAGAATCTGAATGATTTAATCTTTTGTGAGATTTTCCCTTTTTTTCATCATTTCTTTCAGACAAAACTCCTGATTGTTTAGGAAGAATAAAAGCCAGGTTAATGTGATATTCTGGAATGTTCCGCATGTAAGAGCTGCTTTTCCAGGGTGTTTAGTGAAGTAGATGGCATGGTGACCTCACGTCAAAGCCAAACGACTCTACTCAAAGTGCTGCCGTCAATAAAACCCATCTCTGAAGGTTATTGACGTAAACTTGGCTGCTCGAGTATTCGCGGATAAAGCAATTTAGCGGGTGAGTGATCACCGAGCAAAGCAGCGAAGAAGTCGACAAAGTTAAGGCTTTCCCTTCGTTCTCGGGTTTAGAGGGAGCTAATAAACACCCGGCCAACAAAGAGCTGATGCTCGTGTTCTGTTCTGAGAGAAAAGTTTCCTTCATCAATCTCAATTAATCTCCTCTTCACTGGTTCTGTTTCAATAAACACTGAAATTTCAGTACTCCAGTACCATCAGCTGCTTGTGCACTCAGGTCCAAGACATCAGAGTATCCACTGAGAATTGCTCTATTTTTCATTATGTACAGTAACATGAATTTTGGAATGGTTGCAAATCACAGGTTTATATTAATGCACTCATTCTGATATGTTATCGTTTCTCTAGTAACTGCTCATTCACAGGGACTTGTGTGAAAAAAGGAACAAAAAGTGTTGTTCTTTAATGAATAAAAAAGTTGAATTGTTAGCAAATTGCTGTGGTATGAGACGAATAAAACACACGGGGTCATGCTGTTCTAGGAAACTTCATGCATTTCACCTGGGAACATTGTCTGAGCATCTGTGAAGCAAACCTTTACTACAGCAGATGTTTTTTTCTTGTACTTTTTTTTAAAATAATCTTTTAAATAATAAAAAATGAGTAATGAATGATCATGTGTTCTACATGATTAACTACTGAAGAACAACACAGTAACACTTCAGGCATTACTAATGAGTTTCACATGATTGTTTAAATTCGTGTCCATATAGTAAAAATACTTGGAGGACCACAAAGCTGTCCTGATGTATTAATGCTTAAGTTCATGGCATCCATTTTTAGCTGTTTAAGACATCTGAAATCTATCTGAGTAATCTGTTCACACACTGTGCTATTGATACGTAATACTGACTCTGTGCTATCAGCCCTACAGCTGTCAGTCAATAAGAACACACTATTTATAGAATCATGTTACTGAAATATGATGGAGAAACAGTTTTTTCTTTTTTTTTTATTCATTTGTGTAAAAACAGAAATGTTCAGACTTTAGGACGCCATTTTGTACAACTGCTACACAATGCAATAGTAAGCGATGAAAAAGAAGGTTTACTCGCTCCTCCTCATCCTCATCCTCATCCTCTCCCAGTCCCATTATCCAAACTCCATTACATAGATTAGACTCCTGCCTGTCTGTGTGTGATCGATCCCGACACGGTGTGTGTGTGTGTGTGTGTGTGTAGTAGAGCTTTGAATTCCCTGACATCTGTTCCACAGAAGCTAATGCCTAGAAAACTGTTTTTACCCTAACATGGATGTGTTTCATGGACTCTTGCCCCAGATGTTCACTCAAACTGTGTTTCAATCCAAATTTTTTCATCTCAGGTGAATTTGTAAGAGATAGTCCACAACTCTGTGTAGGAAAGTCATGCTTAAGGTACTTAATAAATATGATACTTAAGCAGATGTTAGACTGAAAATTTGCTTTAAATTGCAAAAGAGACAGGATGTGAACTAAGAATTAGCACCAAGTTTATCTAGGTAAGCTTTTTACCCCGGGAATTCACAAGCTTAGAAAATGTGTGTGTCAATTGCAAATGAGAGTGCTGTGTTCTCTCTTCATTCTGGATATAAAAATGCAGGAATTGCTGATTATATTTTCATTTCGCTTTCACAAGCAGCCATTTCTTAACAAGCAGTCATGTCAATTGACATGCACCTTTGCAAAATGCCCCTCCTCCTTCACAGGGATTAACAGGTATAACAGCCTCCTTCAGTCAGGTTGACAGGCCCATAGGCCACTATCAGGGACACAAGCCACGCCTCCTTCATTGTGACTGACAGACAATGAGGCCAAGTCTTCTTCTCTGGGACTTAGACTGAGAAGGCCACTTTACAGCTGCTATAACATAAGTGAGAACAGGAACTAACTTGTTTCGGGGATGTTCCATTAACTGACCTTAACTGTAACTGTAAATGGATTAAAAAGTATGTGTCATTCCTTAATTTAGATAAAATATGGATTTATTGGCAAATTGCTGTGGTATAAGCGGAATAAAACACTTCGAGACATACTGTTATAGGAAAATAATGAACTTCAGTGTGGTAACAGGAACTCTTCTTCATCACAACACGTCACGTTTTATTGCTTACGTATAGCCTGTAGTAGCTAATTCAGTGTTAGAAGGTTAAAATGATCACTTCGTTTGGTGGCTATGTGTTGAATTTTTTTGTTTGTTGTAAGGCTGGAATGAATGAGCCGTGCTGAGCGCCAGTGTGTGTGTGTGTGAGAGAGAGAGAGAGAGAAAGGAGGAGCTGACTGCTGCAGTATTTAACTGTGTCAATGTGATGAATGTTCGATCAGGAGAGCACCGTCCACACACACACACACACACACACACACAGAGTTGCACCACATTAACAGACAGCACCATTATGAGACACTGATAAAACTGATGAAATCTAGGTTAACCACAAATACACACACACACACACACATACAGTATATATATATATATATATATATATATATATATATATATATATATATATATATATATATATATGTTATATTTCTTATAGAATTTGTGCTTCACCAGTTCTTTACACGTATATAAGTGCCGGTGTGTGTTTAAACGTTGGTGTGTGTGTGTGTGTGTGTGCTGGGGAGACTGGAGTGGATTAGCTGGATCATGTCAGGATAATCCTGGGGATCTGAGTGTCGTCTGAACACACACACACACACACACACACACACACACATACACCTATGCAAATATAGCATATTATGCAAACTGAGATAATTAGCACATAAGACACTATCTCTCCATTTTTATAAAGAATAACAAATAAAATAATTTAAAAATTAATAATAAAATAGTAGCAATATATAATAAATAGATAAAATCCTACCACTACTACTACTACTACTAATAATAATAATAGTATTATTATTTTTAAATATCAGATTTTTTTAAAATTAGATTTGACAGATATTGGTGTTTTGTTCCATTAATTAAAATCTAAAAAAAAGGAATTAATTTGCTTCTGTCTGTCTGTCTGTCTGTCTGTCTGTCTGTCTGTCTCTCTCTCTCTCTGACTTAAAGATGGCGGTGCTGCAGATCATCACTGCAGATGGTGAGGCTCCTGCCTGCTTCCATAGAAAAACCAATTTACTTTCCATTGATCGCTTTTCGGCCAATTAGATTTCCATTGACGGCTAAAGTGGAGATCGGTGGTGTGTGACAGAGAGGGTCAGCCTGTCTCTCTCTCTCTGTCTCGCTCTCTCTCTATTCACCTATTACTCCATATTACACCTCCTCCTTCTCTTTTACACACACTAATATCCTCTTTATTATCCTCTTTCTTTTCCTCTTTACACCTGTTCCTCATCTGACCTTTCTCTCTCTCTCTCTCTCTCACTCTCTCTCTTTAATTCCATTCACCATTTATTCCCACAGCTCTCTGTATTACAGACCTACATATCTGATGACATCATCCTTAACGCAGTAGCATGCGGTCATTTAGCCGTCATAGCAGTGTTTCCTCTCAGTGCTGTAAAATGAACGATTGTTTTCATGTGTAAGTGCGTAAAAAAGTATCAAATCACTTTAAGAGTTAGGAGAGCCAATGACGTTAGCTTGTGATATGAAGAATATTTAAATACGTTAGCTAGCCAGATGGCCAATTTCTATGCTAGTATGCTTGATTAGCCAATTTAAATGATTTAGTTTAGATATGCTGTCTTATGCATTGTGTCCCCGACTAATTGACTTTGATGTTGCCGAATTTTTCCAGAATATGCTAGAAAACATTCTGTTTATGCTTAAACAAAATCTTTGACTAGCATAGTAGTTTTAACAAGGATAAATAAGAAATGTAATACAATGCAATAATCAATGCAAGCAGAGCTGCTGTTACTAGACATTCCAACATCCCAAAATGTATTATTTTTCTATTACAGCACATGCTGAAGTGTTTTATTCCTCTTATACCACAGAAATTTGCCAATAATTCAGATTTTTGATTTTTTTGATGTTGTGGAACATCCACAAAACACGTTAGTTCTTGTTGTAGAACTAGATAGATCTTGTAGTCCCTTACTTTCGCGTGCTGTTACTGCTTTATCTCGTAATATTCTGTAGCAGTGATTTATGAGAGATCCTCAGTGTTGAGTGATCAAATTTTTTGCAATGAAACCAGGAAATCTCCCTCTAGACTCAGCTGTGCTACTCTGTAAGAAACTCTGTTTAAAGCAGATGTATGTAAAAGTACATTTTAATTTAGGCTAAAGTGCCTGGTCACAAAAAAAATTGAATTCACCTTACGATAAAGAGAAAATCAATGTGAGTCTATGGGAGGCTGGCTTTAGAGGAGCTCGAGCTTAAGTAGTGGGAACTCTGTCACTTATCTAGGGCTCTAAAATGCATACTATAGTGTCTACGATCTCTCTCTCTCTCTCTCTGTCCATCCATGCTTCTTTCCTGGGACGACAAGTAGCCCACTGCATCAGATCTTGTATCCGTCTTTTATTTCCGACGTCGCTTGAACGGATCTGTTGCAAACTTGGCTGATTTTCTAAATTGGCTACTATCGACTGATACTGGACCAGCTTGCATGAGTCTGACACATTCACACTCAGTCACACACACACACGCGCACACACACACACGCACACTCACTCACTTCATGGCTTTGCTAATGCAGTCAGATAGGAAACGTGGAGCACAACAGCAGAACCAAACGGCCACACACAGCTGCTCACATTACTAGGCAAGGTCATTCAGGGAGAGATTAACTTCAACACACACACCCACACACAAGTGCGTGCACACCCGCGCACAAACACACACACACGCGCGCACACACACACACTTACTTGATCTCACACCTTTACCATTTGCATTTCAACATGGCATTATAGAATCATTACGTGAAATCAAATGAATCAATTGTACGCAATTTTCCCACCAAAACAGTTTTAATGTCTGAAGTTTCCTTCTGAAATTTCACACTGGAGCTACAAGGATAATGTAGCTAACAAGTAATGGAAGCTTATAACCACCAGTTTCATGTAAATTCCCATCTCCTGTAGAGTTTCAGCACAGCTTTACCTCTGACTGTTACAAAGCGCTGACACTGGAGACTCCTTCCACAAATGTTAAAGTAACATCTCCTTAAACAAATCTTCAACAACGCAACAGTTATACATTTTTTAAAAATAAAAATAAAGTTTATTTTTAGGCTTAAATTATTCAAAACATCTGTCACTATTAATGAGCTGTTACTATAGAAACCATAACGTACTAGAACGAGAGTATTTATAGAGCTGCTGTTATAGAAAGTTAATCAACACCTTCAGTCAGAATGTAGAATTAAACAGTGCTGTGGTATTGAGCCAAATTAGGACTTTTGAAGAGATAACGCTAAACTGGTAGCTATACAGGTCTCATCTGTTCGACTACATTATTTCCATTTCATTTTTGGCTGAACTTGTTCTTTCAATAAGGTGTTGACAAATTAAATGCTGCCTTCTCTTTCTACACACAGCGCTTGTGCACTACTGCATCATCATTAGCGCATCCTCATTAAGAATTCAGTCCTCGTGTCTGTACAGTAGACATAGCATCTCCACCCTGAACTCTTTGACTAATGTCTTCATTGAATCGCCAGAAGGTGACGAATGCCGCTCTTAAACCTAAATACTTAATTTCCGCTCGCGTCAACGGCAAGTGGCACTCGTTAATCAGTGCCTGCTTCCTCTCGATCCATCAGCCGCAATCGGAGTGGTTCTCAGAGCAATTACCTCAGCCCCCTGCTTTGCATTCCGGGTATTAGCCGAGTCCTCTTGACACTCGCTGGTCACTAACTGACAGCGCTGTGTGAGGGGAGGAACTTATTACTGATCTGCTAAAGTCATGAGAGAGAATTTAATGTGGAGGGAAAACATGGGGAAGGAAGAGCAAGGGACTTAATCCTTTACAGGACTCTGGGCTTGTCCCATACTCTAGTGCTCGAGTCCTTATTAGAATTCATTCTAACAAGTAATTATTGGTGAGAATACATGAAAGGACACAGGAAAATATAAAAGGACATCGGAAAATATGAAAGGACGGAAACAAAAGTAAGCGCTCATTCTGACTGAATGTAGAACCTCAGAAAAGAGAGATGCTAAACAAGTGTTATAGATAACAATGAAATTCATGTCTACTTAGTATTCTTACTAGAACATCAGTTGCATTAAGACGTCACAGTGATAGAACACACAACGCTACTTGTTAATATCAACTCTTCCCATGGAAGAGGATTCCCATGATGCAATGCAAGGCATTCCTAAAGCCTTTCATGTTCAGAATTTTCTAGGAAACAGCCCCTTGTTCTCAGGGTGTTATGTTTAAAGGGTCTCGTTCTAAGAGTCGAATTTAATTATTTGCTCTTAATTATTTTTTTTTCCCCCATATTCCATGGCCCTACTATGTTTCTAGAGTGTTATGTGCAAGGGCACATATTTTTTCTGTGAAAAGTCTTTTAGACATTGTGAAGACTACTCACTGGATGATGTGTTCATCCATCACCTCTTTGTCCAATTCAGAAGCTGCCACTGAAGCAAAGAGAGCGACAAAAGAAGGACAGAATAGCGCCAATGCGGAGTTTTTGAATGTTTTGTTTGCCATGGTCCATACTTATGGACCTGACTGTATATTCCCCAGGTCCCTATAATTCCAGATCCCTATGTTCTCAAAATCCTATATTCCCAGGTCCATATGCTTCCAGGGCCCTATATTTCCAAAACACTATGGTCTCAGAGTCTTATGTTTCAAGGGCGCTATATTCCCAGGGAAATAAGGGTACTCAGGTAACTCTTATATAACCCTGTGCGTTCAGTCCCGTGTTACTTCAGTCCTAGACTAGCATCTATGTCTCAGTTATATGTATAAATGTGTGTGTGTGTGTATATATACTTGTGCACACTGAGTGTTTGCATGCACACACGTGTGCAAGAGAATTGTCATTGTGCCCAGAAGTCGTTTAATTGTATCAGGAAGGTGGAGTTCTTCTGTACTGCATATGATCATCAGTATATGTCAACTTTGCTAGAAAGTCTTCTGATCAGTGTTTAATGACGAACAAACAATTGTTCCTTTCAATTTAACTTGTATCTTCTCCTTTGATCAGTCTTTGTCTATTAGTGATAACAATATTTTTTTTTTCTCCTGTATCCTACGCTGTACTGAATGCAAGATGACCCTGTAAACAGATACTTGGTGTTTACTCAGGTGTTACTCAGGTGTTTACTGAGCTATAACACCTTTCTCCAAGCCATCAGCATGCCTTCCGATTTCAATGAAACAACTTCTGGGCTCAATGAAATTTGTGTGTATAATAACACACACACACACACATACTCACTCTCTCTCTCTCTCTCTCTCATCCTTATATCCATTTCTTCCTGTGTAGTACAGTAGAGTGTGTGTGTGTGTGAGTTGGAGAAAAGTGTAATTAAAATGGGTTTAAAGGGAGGGAAGTAGAAAGAATGAATATGGACTGAGCTGTAGTTCAGTAGATAAGATTAGTGTGTGTGTGTGACTTTAGACAGTGTAATGAGCCTAGCAGAACCTCCATATCACTCTGCTGGGCTTTATGAGTGATTGCACACGCACACACACGCACACACACACACACACACACACACACACACACACAGTGGAAAATCCCCCCTGCTGTTAAGCCTGCTGGGGAACACCTGGGTTGGTGTCACTATGGTGTGTGTGTGTGAAGTGAAACAGTAGAAGGCGGTCTCTGTTCCTCCCTGCTGTTAATCTGCTGTAAATGAACACACTTGTTGTGCAGTGGTGTGCGAATAAACACATTTATCACTTTCTGCACGTCCCCCCATTTGCATAATACACACACGCGCACCCACACACACACCCACACACACACAAGCCCTAGATACATGACAGAGTGCACAATACTGAAGACACAGAACCAGCAGTGCACACTGCTCAGAGGTAAGTGCCCCCATACACTCATTAGTATTTGGCCTGATTTATCTACAAAACAACATCTCATATTTCTATTTGAAATGTTAAATAATGCCATGTAGTGTCTTCTAGGTGTCTCAGCGAGTACAGTTGCCAAATCACGGTGCCAGGGTCCCCAGCTTGATACTGAGCTGTGTCTGGTTGGAGTTTCTCATGTTGTCTCCTTGTCCCTGCAGGTTGCTGGTAGATGGATTGGATACACTAAATTACCCGTAAGTGTACAGGAGCGTGGGTGATGCCCTGACATGGACTGGTGTCCCATCCAGTGTGTATGCCTTCCTCACACACAGTTTTCTCATGATAAACTCCTGATCCACCTTTTGGTTGGTGTCCATGCAAATATATGTGGATTCTGGATTTAGATATAATAATAATAATAATAATAATAATAATAATAATAATAATAGGGGGGCACAATAGCCTAGTGATTAGCACTGTTGCCTCGCATCTCATCTGTGGGTTCGAATCCCACCTCCGCCCAGTGTGCGTGGAGTTTGCTTCTTCTCCCCACGCTTCAGGAGTTTCCTCCGGGTACTCTAGTTTCCTCCCCCAGTCCAAAGACATGCGTCGTAGGCTGACTGGCATTTCCAAATTGTCTATAGTGTCTGAATGCCATTGTGCCCTGTGATGGGCTGGCATCCTGTCCAGGGTGTCCCCCACCTTGTGCCCTGAGTTCCCTGGGATAGGCTCCAGGCCCCCCCCCCCCCCCTCCCCCCGGGACCCTGTGTCGGACAAGCAGTATGGAAAATGGATGGATAATAATAAGAAGAAATAAAATGCACAGAAATACAGTTTATTAAATTGGTAAGTGGCCAAAGAAAAAAAATATTTGATTCATGATCCACTTAAGCTTGACTGCTTAATTTTTCCACCTCTGGATAGTTTCGTGTGGTGCAGGGTGTCAGTTTCTGACAGTTGTACCAGAATCTGAGAACACGCAACTTTCCTCGAATTGTGGAAATTTGCTATTTTTCTTGAAATGTGGAAATGAGCTTGGTTTTGTTTACACAAAGAATGTCTTTGTAGAAACAGTTCTATTGATGTGCCCCAAAATTCAAAATGTTATATGCATTCTCTCTCTCTCTCTCTCTCTCTCTCTCTCTCTCTCTCTGATTGCTGACACAGGCAGCCCTGGAGAGCCACAGCAGGATTTATGGTCTCTATAATGGGCGTTTCACAGCAAATGCCTCCGTCAGCACTCTCTCTCTCCTTTTCTCTTTCCTCCACTGCAGAGAAAGAATCAGGGTCTGTGTGTCTCCATGTGAGTGTGTATATGTGCAAAGTAAGGCCTCTTTCAAGTGAGCACAAGGAAAAACACCACAAAAGGAGAGATATGATATGAAAAGAATTACAGCTTCAAAGAGGTCAGCACATCTTAAAATGCTCTTTAAAAACTGTCAACCCTGTATTGGTTGTACATCTACTTTAATAAAGCAAAACAATATATAAAAAGCAGCATAGAAAACAGGGATGAAGACCATAGCCCCATCCCATCCGCATGTGGCTTTCCCCAAATTCTGTCCTGTACATGTTTTAGGCTATGTTTGTACTTCATTAGATGGAGATGAGGCTGTATTTCCTATCACTGCATCTGTACGTGATAGAATATTGTTAGCACGCAGTCAGACATTAAATACAATCAAAGTTTAAATAAGAGGTCCATCTCAGATCCTGTATGACACAAAAATCTCTGCAGTCAATGGTGTTCTGTTCAGACTAGGCTTTACTAAGTGTAAAGTTATAACAAGCTATAAGAGGTCTAATAAAATATCCTAAGGTTTGCCATTGTTCTTTTTCACTGTTTCAGTTTTTACTCCACAATTTCTTGTAGCACAAATTAACAAGTAAACAACCAAACTATATGTATTAAAGCCCAAATCTAAAGACCTAGAATATGTTCATATTGTCCACATAACCAGGATGTGTATAGTAGTAGATCATCTGCATAGCCACAATGTGTGTGTGTAGTAGTAGATGATCTGCATAACCCTGATGTGTCTGTAGTAGTAGATGATCTGCATAACCCTGATGTGTCTGTAGTAGTAGCTCATTTGCGTAACACTGATGTGTCTGTAGTAGTAGATCATTTGCGTAACCCTGATGTGTCTGTAGTAGTAGATCAATTGCGTAACCCTGATGTGTCTGTAGTAGTAGATCAATTGCGTAACCCTGATGTGTCTGTAGTAGTAGATGATTTGCGTAACCCTGATGTGTCTGTAGTAGTAGATGATTTGCGTAACCCTGATGTGTCTGTAGTAGTAGATGATCTGCATAACCCTGATGTGTCTGTAGTAGTAGATCATTTGCGTAACCCTGATGTGTCTGTAGTAGTAGATGATTTGCGTAACCCTGATGTGTCTGTAGTAGTACATCATTTGTGTAACGCTGATGTGTGTAGTAGATGATCCAGATGCGTAATCCTGATGTGTGTGTAGAAGTAGATTATTTGCGTAACCCTGATGTGTCTGTAGTAGTAGATCATCTGCGTAACCCTGATGTGTGTAGTAGATGATCCAGATGCGTAATCCTGATGTGTGTGTAGTAGTAGATCATCTGCATAACCCTGATGTGTCTGTAGTAGTAGATCATTAGCGTAACCCTGATGTGTCTGTAGTAGTAGATGATTTGCGTAACCCTGATGTGTCTGTAGTAGATCATCTGCATAACCCTGATGTGTCTGTAGTAGTAGATCATTTGCGTAACCCTGATGTGTCTGTAGTAGTAGATGATTTGCATAACCCTGATGTGTATATACTAATTGTAGATTGTCCGCATAACCACATTGTGTGTAGCAGTGGTAATAGTAGTAGTAATAGTAGTAGTAGTAGTAGTAGTAGATGATCTGCATAACCCTGATGCGTGTGTAGTAATTGTACATTGTCCACATAACTACAATGTGTGTTGTTGTAGTAGTAGATCATCCACATAATAATGATGTGTGTGTAGTAATTGTAGATTGTTCACATAACTATGATGGCTGTAGTAGTAGTAGTAGTAGATCATCTGCATAAGCCTGAAGTGTGTGTAGTAGTAGTAGTAGATTGTCTGGTGTGTGTGTGTGTGTGTGAATTGTGTGTGTGGAAAAGTTAGAAAGAAAGAGACAGACGGAAAGAAAGATGGTCTTTGGGGAGTAAGCATATTCCTCTCCTTAATGCGCAACTGCAGAGATCCATCAATCTTAGAGAAAACATGCAAGAATTTCTTTCATCTCTCTCTCTCTCTCACACACACACACACACACACACACATATACACACCCATGCCACCCCATGCCACCCCAACACCCCCCCTCCCCCTCCACCTCCACACATGCACTCACACTCTCATACACACACACAGTGTGACTGACCTGGCCAGATGGGAGTCTCCATGTACAGCAGGCCAATCCAGTGAAGAGTCACTCACTGTTTCCACACACACTCACACATACATGCACTGCTCTTGGTCCTGTAACACACACACATACAAACACACACAGGCAGAGGGAGAGAGAGAGAGAGTGCAAAGATTATTAAAATGTCCTTCGGTTAAGCTTCCCTATTCTACAAATGAGCACACACATCTCACACACAAACTCATTATTTCGCAGTGATACCAGTGATATAGGTGGTGCAACGAACGGGTAGGGATCTGGGATTAGCACATTAACACTCTGTAATGATGTGTAAAATTTAGCTTAAATCATTGTGTGAACATTAACACACCTTACTGCTAAGTTGCCTATTAAATTTAATAAAAGTATTTTAATTTAAATGCCTGTGATGTTTATATGAAGTTTATTTTATATAGCACCTTTCTCAGACCCAAGGTGACTTTACACAATAAAACATATAAGCATAAAACAACATGAAGAAAACACATAAATACTATATATTATAACCACACAGAAATATTTGAAGGGTGTGGCTTTAATTACATATAAGTCCCAAACGTCATGCTCAAAGACACTGATATCCGTCCAACTCAAAGACACACCCATCCACCCACTCAAGGACACGCCCCTTTCTCCCACTTCCACTCATAGGGACACTCATCTGTGTGTGTGTACTTCTCATACATATAATAATATGCAGATATATACATATAGTCTGGTTAGGACCCAAACTTGTTATATTTATATAATTCAGATGATTTGGCTTAGACCCAGATTTCTATGCACCTGTGTGTATGTGCTGAGCTATGTTTATGAACATTTATACTTTCTGGCACACACCTAGACTCTAAACCAGTGTGTGTGTGTGTGTGTGTGTGTGTGTATTGATTCCATCCCTGTGGACACACAGCAGCTGTAATGAAGTGTGTACTGGGAGCATCGGGGATCACGGCATACGCAATTAGTCATTCATCAAAAGTAATTAAAAACTGCTGCTTCTCTCGGACTGACTGGAGACACACTAATTGCTGAGACACTAAAAATTAAGCATGTGAAAGAGGCAACGAATCCACATGTGCACAATGCTGCCATAAAATGCAGCTGTGCTAGTCCCTTAAACACACTTCTTATACTGGGGTCCATGACATAACCTGAGGGCCAGAAAGTTATTTACTGTTTTAATGATGTTACAGTGGTGAAGACTGCCATCAATTACTCTCAGTAATGAACAGGACTCAGAAGATATGTGCGAGTCCATGTTCTGGGGGAGGCAGGAGGGGAGTATTTTCAAAATCCAACAAACAAACCAAAATCAGCCAATGGTTAAACACAGAAATTCATGAACAGCTCAGACAACTTACACAAACCCAGAGCTTGGCAAGACTTCACCATAATTGAGAAGCTGGTCTGGCATTATATAGTCTGTAAACAGGAAGTGATTCATGGTGAAAAAGAAGTGGTTAGTGTTCAGGAAGTGGTGACCTCTGCTGGCATGGAGGTGAACTGTCCGGGGTGTAAAAAAGTGTAAAATAGAGGTGTAACTCTGTGAAGTCAGCAAAAAAGTAAATGTGTGTAGTGATGTAAAGTATGTGTAAAGTAGACCTGTATTGCACCACTGTAAAGTATGTTTGGGTAGATGTATAAGCTACTGTAAAAGTAGGTGTAAAGTAGATTTGTAATATGCTGCTGTAATTAAATGTGTAATGTGCTCTTGTCTAGTGCGTTTGAAGTAGAAGGGAAATATACTACTGTAAAGTTTGTGTAAAATAGATTTTGTGTAGTGCGGTGCTGTAAAGGAGGTGAAGTAGGTAAATATCTAAAATAGTTGTGTGTAATATGCTTCTATGTGTAAAGTGTGTAAAGTCAATTTGTATTGTGCTTCTGTAAAAAATGTGTAAATTAGATGAATTGTGTGCTGCTGTATAATATGTGTATAGTGTGCAATATGTGTAATTTGTTGTACTGTGTTGCTGTATATATGTAGAACTGTATTTTATGTTGTATTTTTATTTACAGTAGGTTTTGATATGAACCAGAAGTTTCTTGAGACTTGAGTTTCTTGCATGAAACTATACATAAGCTATGCAAACAAGGATCTGTGACCATGAGAATGCTTGAGCAATAGACTACATAAGACAAAGTGGGAATGTGCACAAACAAATTTCAGCTCAAGATTGTGGAATACAGTTAGAAGTGTGTGTGTGTGTGTGTGTGTGTGTGGGTAGATTGTGGGTGACTCGTGCCTCAGATATCCCTTGTCCACAGCCCTTTCTTTAATGTCCTGTATTAATCAGGCCATTCATTAGTGTAATAGCTGTCATTTCTCAGGACTCAATGCTGTGATTCATGTGCATTAGGCAGCACGTCAGCGCAGGAGTGTAAGATTTATTACAGTGTTTGCACCAGGTAGTGTGTGGCCATATTTCATTACTCAGACAAGCTATTAAAATTCTCCAGTGATTAAAGTACGGCATAAGTGGTTGGTCATACAGAAACATACATAAACATTCACGCATAAGCACAGCATGTATAAAGTAAATGTGTAATGTGCTGCTGTAAAGTATATGTAAAATAGAGGTGTAATGTTTCCAGCTGTAAAGTATGTGTAAACTAAATGTGTAATGTGCTGCTGTAAATTTTGGGTAGATTAAATGGTTAATGTGCTGCTGTAAAGTATGTGTAAAGTAGCTGTTTAGTGTGGTGCTATAAAGCATGGGAAAATTAGATGTTTAATGTTCTGCTGTAAAGTTTGTGTAAAGTTGAGGTGCAATATGCAAAGTAGATGCGTAGTGCAGTGCTGTAAAGTAAGTGTAAAGTAAATGTGAAAAGTAGATGTTTAATGCGGTGCTGTAAAGTATGTGTAAATTAGATATGTAGTGCTGTGCTGTAAAGTATGTGTAAAATAGATGTATAATGTACAGTTGTGAATTATGCACAAAGTAGTGAGGTGCTGTAAAGTATGTGTAAAGCAGATGTTTAATGTGTAGTAATGTTTAATGCTGTGAAGTAAATGTGCAATGTACTGCTGTAAAGTAAGTGTAAAGTAGAGGTGTAAAGTAAATGTGTAATGTGCTGGTGTAAAGTATGTGTAAAGTAGATGTGTAGTGTGATACTGTTCAGTATGTGTAAATTACATGTTTAGAGTGCTGCTGTAAAGTATGTGTAAAGGAAATGTGTAAAGTAGATGTGTAGTGTGGTGCTGTAAAGTATGTGTAAAGTAGATGTGTAGTGTGATACTGTTCAGTATGTGTAAAGGAAATGTGTAAAGTAGATGTGTAGTGTGGTGCTGTAAAGTATATGTGTAATGCTGTTAAGTTTGTGCAAGGTAGATGCGCAGTGCAGTGCTGTAGAGTATGTGTAAAGTATATGTGTAATGTAATGCTGTAAAGTTTGTGTAAGGTAGATGCGCAGTGCAGTGCTGTAGAGTATGTTTAAAGTATATGTGTAATGTGCTGCTGTTGTGAAGTTTGTGTAAATGTGTAAAAATTAGATGTTTAATGAAATAAGGTATGTGTAAAGTAGATGTGTAGTGAAGTGCTGTAAAGTATGCGTAAAGTATATGTGTAATGTAATGCTGTAAAGTTTGTATAAGGTAGATGAGCAATGCGGTGCTGTAGAGTATGTGTAAATTATACGTGTAATGTGCTGCTGTGAAGTTTGTGTAAAGTAAATGTGCAGTGTGATGTAAAATATGTGTAAAGTGTATGTGTAAGTTGACATTATTTACACTTTTTGTTGAATTTTTTATGAAAGTAGTAAGACATGATATGAACAGTAACCCGCACCTAACCTTAAACGTTGCATCTGTGCTGTTAATGTGTATGATAATGTGTATTAGCTTATATATGCCATTGGCATTTGTTCTTGCTTTTAAATGTATGTTTAAAACAATGATATCAGGTTCTCTGGCTTTTTTATACTTTGCAACACTGTGGTATGACAACCAATATAAGCTAAAGGAGAGTGTGTTATCATGAAGAACATGGAGGTGGAGATGATCTATAGAGCTTTCTCATGCCTGAGACCAAATCCCAGACATGATAAAGTGTTTTATTTGCTGAACTTTCATTAGAATCTAAAGCATGGTTAATCTCTTTGTTTCTCCACTGTCAGAAGCTGATTAACCTTTTAATAGCCATTTACCATACACACACTCACAGACGCTACTGCTCTACTGCTCACACCTTTATCTTTAAATGTAGCTGATATTGAGAGAAAGTGAGATGATACAGGAATAAGGTTTTAAGAGGAGATGAAAAGAGAAAATTAAACTAGAAGAGAGAAAGATAAAGAATGAAAGGAAGGAAATCATACAGAAGATAGTGAGTGAGAGCATGAAAGAGAAAGAAAGAAAGAAAGAAAAAGAAAAGCGATTGGCGGGGATTTTCTTCCCTTTCTCCATCATTCTTTCTTATTTTCTCTCTTTCACTTTCTTCTCTTCGCTCACTCATTCCTCTCTCTCTCTCCCTGTGTGTCTGTATGTGAATGTTTGTGTGTGTGTGTGTGTGATGTGGATGGGAGTCGTGTGCCGTAAAGGGGGAAATATGTAAAAGTGCGGCCTGCATGGCATTTTGAGAAAGTGTTTCGTCAATGAGAATCATATTAAGATGATAAAGAACGGATTTGGGGGCCGAGCCACATCGATTGGGCCCACGCTCACTCTCCGGCGAGCTCCACGCAGACGTGTTAATGAATCAAATGCTGCAGTGTGTGTGTGTGTGTGTGTGTGTGTGTGTGATAAGTGAGGGAGGAGAGTCATTACGATTGTGAATCGGAGTGAGAACCATGAAGGGGAGGATGAGAAAGGGAAAGAAAGAGAGAGTATTAACTCCTTTTCTTCACTCACACCTCCGGTAAATAGGGCCTAATTAAGTGGAAACAGTGTACCAGAGCTTTTCGTCTTCATTAAGACCAGACAAGTAGGAAAGTGAAACATAATTGGGAACGGTTCCACTTTAATGGGACAAAAAAAAAAGCGGTTATCGGCTGAGCGCCTGGTTCGCTGCTTCTGAATAAACTCGACATTCATGCTGTGGGAATGTAGTTACACACGATCGAACCTACAGCCACGGATCACAGATCAAATGGGTCAGGAAGGAGAAAATGTAGCTGTGATCAGCTCAAAACATGATCTGTGTACACTATCTAGCAGATTTCCCCGACTCCTGCTGTAAAAACCCTCATTAATTATCATCATTATTATAATCAGCTTCATTTATACAGTGCCTGTGCAAGAGCTCAAGGGCACTTCAGGAAGAAGAGAAATGAAGAGAGGATGAAAGGATGGAGGAAGGGATGAGAGAGTGGGATCGTAATGTGTGTTGCCCAGCAGGAGTGAGCAGTCTATAGAAAGGAAGAAAGAAATAACAAGGAGGACAAAAAGAAAAAAAGAAAGAAAGAAAGAAAGACCAAGGAGGACAACGAAAGGAAGAAAGAACAATGAGGACAGAAAGAAAGAATGAAGAGGCAGTGAGAGAAAGAAAAAAGAAAGAAAGAAAAAAGAAAAGATACAATGAAAAATGACAGACAGACAGACAGACATATAGATAGATAGATAGATAGATAGATAGATAGATAGATAGATTAAATGAAAGAAAGAAAGAAAGAAAAAAAGAAAGAAAATGGATACTGAGACAGAGAGAGAAAGAAAAAAGAAAAGATATAATGAAATTATGACAGAATCAGAAACAGAAAGAAAGAAAGAAAGACAGTCTTCACAAGAATGAAAAAAAAAAGATTTGCTATATAAGTAAATGTAGGAATGTTTATAAATATAGATTAAGTTGTAAAGATGGCGGTTGAGCTTTAGACTACACTACCACAATACACCACTAATGAATATCACAAACATGTAGAATAACTGCTTCTTTTATTCATTTTCCGCACACCCACAAACCCACAGTATCGTCCTCTCAACACTTCTGCTTCATCCATTTCTGCGCCACAGAAATCAATACTGTTATTTGAATCAAAGCCACAGATGCTGAATAATGTAAACGGATTAGCACAGACGCTACAAGATCATGATGCAAATTAACAAAAGTAGTTTTCAATGATGCTCAGAAAAACTAGTACAGGTCAGGCTACAAAGCATTATAGCCTCTCTGTAAAAATACATGTAACTTACGCACTGGCTCTCCAGACAGCAAGACTCCCAACAGCACAGGACTTTGCTATCACTTTAGCTAAAATAGGACACCTCTGAGATCAGCTGTCATTATCTTGCAAGCAAATTCGACCCAAAGACTGCCCTTTCGCTGGATTACAATAACAATATGTAAAACATTTTATGTACATTTTAGTAGGTCACTAGGATATTGAAAGATGTCTAACGAAGCTAGTTTAACATAGTCACGAAGCTTTCAAACCCATATTGTACCATTTCTGCCTGCAGTGAACAGCAAATCCAAAGCCATTATGACTCATTAGACATGTGAGGGTGGCCGATGCTTTTTCCCTTTCTAATCCATAGCGCTATTAAATGTCATGACTGTCCAGGTTAATGGTTTAATTCTAAATGACATTAACCCAATCATATTTTACAGCTTCGTGGCTCTGTAGAATAATGTCAGACATTTATCAGTATGAGCTTCTGTTTAGAGCTCCATTTGCAGCACAATCTAAATCAGAGTCTCCTCTGACATATTTACCCTCTGAGAGACACTGATGAAGCAGTAAAAGCACATTACTGCATTAGTGCTTATAGGGAAGGGAATCAGTGGAGCAGTGGTATTGCAGAAACTTGAGATATATATATATGGGTTTGAGAGATCAAAAGATGAATAAGACGATAGATCAGAATTTTAGCTTTCCTGATATTTACACTTAGATGTGTTAAAAAACTTAGAACATGGCACCTTTGTTGGCAGACCACACATTTTTTTTTTTGGTGAGCAAAAGTAATGGAACAGATAGTCTTAAAGTAAATTAAAGTCGATAAGATTTAATATTTGCTTGCAATAACTGCATCAAGCTGGCGACCCACTGACATGACCAAACTGTTGCATTCTTCTTTGGTGATGTTTTTCTAGGCTTGTAGTGCAACTTCTTTCAGTTGTTGTTTGTTTTATATGTCTCCTCTTCAGGATGTGAAATGCTGCTCAGTTGGGTTAAGGTCTGGTGATTGACTTGGCCAGTCTAAAACCTTCCACTTTTTCCCCTGATGAAGTCCTTTGTTGTGTTAGCAGTGCTTTTTGGGTTATTGTCTTGCTGCATGATGAAGTTCCTTCCAATTAGATTGGATGCATTTCTCTGTAAATTGGCAGACAGAATGTTTCTGTAGACTTCTGAATTCATTTTGCTGCTACCATCATGAGTTCCATCATCAATAAAGATTAGTGAGTCCGTTCCAGAAGCAGCAATGCAAGCCATGACACTACCTCCACCATGCATGACTGATGAGCTCATATGTTTTGGATCATGAGCAGATCCTTTCTTTCTCCACACTTTGGCCTTTCCATCACTTTGGTAGGGGTTAATCTTGGTTCCAGAACTTTTGTGGCTCATCTCTGTATTTCTTTTTGAATTCCATTCTTGCCTTCAGATTGTTACTGCTGATGAGTGGTTTACATCTTGTGGTATGGCCTCTATATTTCTGCACTTGAAGTCTTCTTCGAAAGGTGGATTGTGATACCTTCACCCCTGCCGTGTGGAGCTTGTTGCTGATGTCACTGACTGTTGTTTTTCTTCACAGCTCTCACAATGTTTCTGTCATCAACTGCTGTTCGATATCTGGTTGTTAGTACACCAGTGGTTTCTTTCTTTTTCAGGACATTGCAAATTGTTGTATTGGTTATGCCCAATGCTTGTGCAATGGCTGTGATCAATTTTTCCCTCTTTTCTCAGCTGCAACATGGCTCCCATAGACAGCTATCGGGTCTTCATGTTGGTTTATCCTTTTTAATAACCAATGCAGAAACCCAGGGCTCAAACTGAGAGTAGACATTCAGACCTATTAACTGTTTAAACAATCAATCTAACAGGGCACACCCGGGCAACAAGAAACACCTATCAGTCACATGTTCCAATATTTTTTAGACATCTACAGTAGATGTAAATATCAAGAAATGAAATCTGAAATTCTGATCTATTGTCTCATATTCATCTTTTGATCTTAAACCCAAATGTCTTCAGTGTATAGCAAAAACAGTAGAATTAGCCTTGCCATTCCAATACAATCAGAGGAGACTGTATACATACATATATGAAGATGATGAGCTAAAAAAAAGCTGTAAGAAAAGCTACAACCTCTAACATCCCTGCCACTTACCTTGACCTAAACTGTCACATTTTTACCTATGATAGCTAATCAATAAAAACATCTGAACTATGACTTTAAGTGTTAGCATTCCCCAACAGAAACTGGATCTTCTACTTTAAATTCCAGGTAAAAATGCTAGGCCTGGATTAGTACCAGTAGTCTGTAGGGATTAGTCCCCACTGTTTAATTCAAAGATGAGATCTTAAGCATGGTGCTTAACACAAACCAGCACCAGTAATTCTGTAGCATATACTCAAATGGCCAATCAAGCCAAGAACAATCAAACCAGACAGAGCACCAACCTCAATAAAGCAATCAGAAGCTGAACAGCCCTGTAAGGACCAGTATAAAGGTTTAGTTTTGGTTAAGACAAACATCTAAACAGCCCCACAAGTACCTGAACAGCCCAAAAAGTTCTAAAGAAACCCATCCAAATCAGCCAAAACAGGTAAACAGCTCCACCAATCCCAGAACAATCTAAGTCCTAGAATAGCTCACCCAAAGCCAAACATCTGATCTGGTCAAGAATAGTCAAACCAGCCTAAGAACAGGTAAGAAGAGATGACCTAGAGAAGAGATAACTGGACATGAAGCCTGACCATACCCAAAAAAGCCTCCTTAACCCAAATAAGACAAAGCAGAACCAGAACAGCTAAACAGCAGAAAACAGCCCAGCCGGACACAGACTTCCCCACAAGTCCTACAATAGCCCAACCAAAGCCAAAAGTCTCATCTGATCAAGAATAGTCAAACCAGCCTGAGAACAGGTCAGAAGAGATGACCTAGAGAAGAGATAACTGGACATAAAGCCTGACCATACCTAAAAAAGCCTCCTTAGACCCAAATAAGACAAAGCAGAACCAGAACAGCTAAATAGCAGAAAACAGCCCAGCTGAACACAGACTTCCCCACAAGTCCTACAATAGCCCAACCAAAGCCAAAAGTCTCATCTGATCAAATTGGACATCCAAATCAGACTCTGTATAGCTTGAAACATGGAGAGAATAACCAAAAAAATAGCCCCCCCCCAAAATTTGCAGCCAGATCAGCCCAAGCAGAACCAGTACATGAAGGGTTTAACACTGCTTCTGTGTCTTTGAGCTCTTCTGTGATGTTTGGCCATGATGCAGAATTTCTGGAGAATAGGATGTGGGAAACAGATGAGTGCACCTGGACCCAGGTCAGCCCTCTCAGGACAGTCATAATACGAACAACAGAGAATGGACAGATCTCATCCTACAATCTATCTGATGCATGCAGGTTGCATGTTGTGATTTTTTGGCAAGAGAAGATAAGAAAACTGAAAAGAGTGAGCAAAAAGGGAGAATTTAGTGACTATGTGACCTTTGACCCCAATTATTTCTCTCTTCCAGCACTCCCTCATTCCCTCTCTCTTTCCGCTGCCCTCTCGCTCTCTCATTATTCAGCGGGTTTGTGTGGCCTGGTCAGTGCTACAGGAGCCGTAGCTGTGCGATAGGAGGAAAAGTGCATCCTGTCTTCCTCCTGTTCTTCAGTTGGATGAAGAGTGACAGAGAGAGGATTGGGGGGGGGGTGTGAGGAATGATGTGTGGAGGAGAGAGACAGAGCGGAGGAGGAAGGAGGAATGGCGCAGCTCGGTGCGGAGGAGAGACGACCGCAGAGAGATCAATGCAAACCCCATCACACACACTCACACACATTCTGATCAGTACTGCATTTCACAATCTAACTCAAACCCTGAAGGATTTACACACACCATGATTACACAGCCGTTCCATCCTGGGTGTCTATAATGTAGTGATACGTTCAACCAGAGAACATCTAACCTTCTCAAGAAAGACAGATAGAGCAATTGGCTTACATTTACAAATTCATTAGAGTCAGGGGTTTGGTTAGCGTTCATACCTTTTCTTACAATTTCATTAATGTAAAATGTAACAAAATCCAACAGCATAACTCACGTTAAATCAAACTGATAATTTATCGTGGCATTAGGTTTGAAAGAGAGACAGTGAGGATCACAGACAGAGGCAGATTAAAACAGAGATTAATCAACATTGAGAAGGACTGAGAAAGAGAGAGACAAGAACCTGCAAATCACAGGTTTATATTAATACGCTTGTTGCAATACTTTATCCTTTCTTTAGTAACAGTTTATTCACAGGGGCTTGTATGGCCAATGCTCCACATAAACACATTAAAAAACACGCATAATCATTGATTTGGTAAGTTTTCTGTAAGGAGATGCTTATTTAACATTGATGGAAGGAGTCTCCAGTGTCAGCACTTTGTAACAGTCAGAGCTAAAGCTGTAACTTTAAGCTTTCCAACACTTAATGATTTATATGTTCTTATTATTTTTCATACTGGACAATGATCTGGTGATATTGTAATAAACACACTGGGCCTCATTTATAAATCTTTTAGTAAAGTTGTGTGTAGAAGTTTGCGTAAGCCAAACCGAACAAATATTTTACACTGGATTTATAAAAGTTTAATTTATGGCTTTGTGTTGACTCGCTTTTTTATTTTTAGAAGCTTTAATAAATGCCATTGATGGATTGTGAAGTAATTTTCTGATTTTCTTCTTAATAAAGATGCAAACAGGTGCAAACTCGGAGAAGAGGAATAGTTTAATTGAAGCTTCATGCACATACAGTACACAGGTGTCGTCCCTTCAACATTCAGTCCTCAACTGCCTACATACTCAAAAAGCCCTTTCTCTAAACATCTTACTTAGGCTGCTAACTCAAGGTCACTAACTCTCCTAGACCCTGGCAAACACATTCCTGTTCACAATAGACGGATTGTATGGAGGTTTTCATTAACACATATATCTTGAGAACTGTTTAACATGCTCCAGCAAGTCTGAAAATTACATACTATACCATGCTGATAATATGAAAAGTAAGAAGAGCTATAATGAAAGACCATAACTATTCTTCAGCCAACAATATAAAAAAAACTGGATTTCACTAAATGTTGTCCATTGTACTCTTAGTCCCTGACCTAGTGAACCAGCATGAGGATGTGTTTTTGATAGAGACTCCAAAGCACTTCTACAAGCCACTCTTTATAAGGCCGTCTGCTAAACGCTGTAAATGTAATAAAAATAAGCAATTTATAACAGATGTAAAAATAGTAATCCATGGAAATGATATGATTTGAATTCGAAGATGTAGAGGTTTACATTAGTTAGTCTTCTTATGTGTAAATTTACACACACTCAGGAGCACAAGTAGGATCCTAAGGTTTTTCCAAATGTACGGGATTTTCATGAATACCAAATTTCTTGTGTAAACGCTCATGCTAACAATTTACGAATAAATCTGTTCATATCCAGCTTGATAAATGAGACCCAATGATGGTAATAAAATTATGCTGAAATTAAAGTGCGAGAGAGAGAGAGAGAGAGAGAGAGAGAGAAAGCTCTTTCATAAAGACAATAATATATTCCTGTGTTAAAGGCCCACATCTTTTCAGATTCTCTCTCTCTCTCTCTCTCTCTCTCTCAGTTTTCAGTTTCAGTTTTCAGTTTTCATGTGCTTTATTGGCATGACAAATAATTGTACATTTGTATTGCCAAAGCAAGTATAAAGGAAGCGTAGTGTAAACACAGGAGAAATAAATTAAAAAGACAAAACAAAACAAAATAAAATAATAGATTAAAATAAAAAAAAAAAATAGTGCAAATGATGTACATACATTAATTACAATATAAAGGCATTATATACAGAATAATTGAAAAAGGAAGGACAAAATTACAGAATAAAAGTGTATATACTAATAAAGGTAAGAAGAAATATAAAACAATAATAATAAAGCAGAGCAATCAGATGAGTTAGAAGAGACCCGAGGGCGAGGCAGGTCACTGTGGCAGGGCGAGACGTATTGTGCTGCTAATATACAGCAGTCTTTATCTTCTCCTAGTAGGAGGGGAAGCTTTTCACTGTCTGACTTATTGTCAGATGTTTGGTTTTGGGGTAGAATTTCTCTCAGATGTCTGTGTATTTTGTGCGTTCTGTTAGGAAGTTGTGTTTTGGGTGCAGTGTAGGCACAACCTTTCTTCCTGTCAGAGCCATGTTTTCCTGCGTCTGCCTGTTTCTAGCGCTCGCTCGTGTCCACTGAGTCTGTACCTTGTCAAGGAGCTTCTCAGTGTTTTATCTGTCAGTGTGTACAGATAGTCTGCATGGTGTTCTGGCTTTTTAGGGCCAAACAGCATTGCATTTTACTCTGCTGTTGTGTTTGGGTTTCCAAATAAGTGATTGTAGTGTTGTTTCATTGATACTGTAATGTGGTCTGATCTGATTTGTGTGACGTTGTTGTTCTGGTCTAAAGTGTCAGTGTGGTGGGGGTTAGTAGGTGTTGGTGATCCTTCAGGGCTAAAGCCTTGGACCAGCTGAGAGAGAGACTGTTTTCCCTGATGGACTCTTGGTATTGCAGGGCTTTGTAATGGTGTGATTGGGGGTCGCTGAGTTTGAGGTGTTTCCAGAATTCGATTGCCCGTTTCTGTATTTTTATTACTAGTGGATATTTGCCTAATTCCGCCCTGCACGTGTTGTTTGTTGTGTGCTGATGTACTTGTAGGATATTTTTACAGAATTCTGCATGCAGGGTTTCAACTGGATGTTTTTCCCATTTGGCAAATTCTTGATTTGTTAGTGGCCCCCACACCTCACTGTCATAGAGGGCAATCGGCTCAATTACTGATTCTAATATTTTCAGCCAAATTCTAACAGGAATCTCTAAGGGACTTTGTCGTTTGGTGGCGTGAAATGCCCCGCATGTTTATCTCTCAGTTCATTCACTGCAGAGTTGAAGTTGCCTGTGGAATTGATTTTTAGTCCTAGATAGTTATAGTGCGATGAGTGAGTTGTGTTCCCTGGGATCTGGATCTTTTCTGAAAGGTCATGACATGGTCTTTTTGTGGTTTACTGCCAGGGTCCAGATCTGAGAGGCATTTGATTTCTGAGTCACACAGCCTGAGACCAGGGGCTGCTGATCGCTCCAGACTGGTCACCAGTTCCTTTATGTAAATGTTGAATAATGTTGGGCTTAGGCAGCAGCCCTGTCTCACTCCACCTTCCTCGCAAAGATATTCTGTTTGTTTGTAGATCATTTTTATTCCACCTTTACTTTCAGTGTACATTGATTTGATAAGGTCATAGATTTTCCTCCTACAATGTGTTTTTCAATTAGAGTATGTAAGTATGTAAAAGTCTCTCTCTCTCTCTCGCTCTCTCTCTATTTATCTCTTTATTATTTTCTTGCCAGTAGTGTTTGACGACAAACTAAACTGCATGCTGACTTTCATTTTTGTAAAAAAAAAAAAAAAAAAAAGATAATGGACCATTAAGCATTAAGGAGGGACACACACACACACACACACACACACACACACACACACACACTGTATCCACCACTTGATCCATATCCTTGTGTATTCCAGTTCCCAAAAGCAGTGTTTATTTCCTGATCTGTTTCCCCTGATGAAATTACCCACAATCCTTGGCTCTTGAGGGACCAGGGCTTCTAATGCAGGTAATTGGAGAATAATGGAGCGACGCTGCACTTCTGCTCTACAGAATGGGCTGAACACTTCAGCACTGCACTCCAGGCTGCAACAAGCGCCTTTAAGTCTCTCTCTCTTTAAGTCTCTCTCTCTCTCTCTCTCTCACACACACACACACACAGAAGCAGAGGCAAACACTGCCACCTACTGACTGCAGCTGGAAGTGGGAGCTTAATCTCGGGCCTAAACCACATCTGTCTAACCACACACACACTCTCATACACAATATTTACTCAAGATCAAGAAAGAAAGCAAGCAAGAAAGAAAGAAAGAACATGAAGAAAGAAAGAAAGAAAGAAAGAAAGAACATGATATATGTGGAAAAGTGTGGTAAAGCTTGAAATAAATGGGGGATTAGAAATGGCATACGAGAAAGAGAAGGTACGAGATGAAGAATAGTGAAAGATATAAGAGGAGGAAAAGAGAAGAATAGAAGAAAAAGAGAGAAAATCATGAATAAAGGAAAGTAAGTAAGTAAGAAAGAAAGAAAGAAAGAAAGACAAAAAAGTAAGTGAAAGTGGAAAGACTGATTAAACAAAGTAAGTAACATAGAGATTGAATGAAAAAGAAAGTAATTGAGGACACAAAACAAAGAGAGAGGAGACATGAGATAGAATTTTAAATTGGGGCACTAAACAAACAAACAAACAAACAAACAAATGAGACAGAATAAAAGAGAGAAGAGGAAATAATATACACATATATGAAGAAAGAAAACATGGTAATAAAAGAAACTAACTGATAGAATGAGAAAGAAGGAAAAAGAAAATAGATAGACAGAAAGTGGAAGAGAAAGGAGTGTGGTGTTAGTGATAAGACTTTGGCCCTGTGCTGTGCATGGTGATGTCATTAAAAATATAAAAATGCTTCCAGGCAGGCCAAATTCATTGTGTATTGATAGGAGTTTAGGAGAAGTTTGTCTTTATGTGAGTGATAGTGATGATATTGACTAATAACTTAAGATCAGTTTTTATTGGTGCATGAGAAGATATTATAGTTTATCAGAGAGCTAGCACTGGGTCAGTGGCATTACTCTGATTCGCATGATCTCACGTTCAGGTGCAGTCTCAATATCAGTGCTTCAGTTACATTTTCTCCCACTAGATGGCTCCACAATGACAGAGATCCATCCTGCATCACTCTACATCAGCCTGTATCCTCATTCGACCCCTTCTTCCATCCATCCACCTGACCATAACCTCCCCGCCCCCGAAACCTGCACCCAAGCGAAAACCCTGCACCTCTGCAGTATGACGCAGAACCCTGACACCTTCTGCACACAACTCCAACGTTCCTCAGTGTATAAGAGTAAATCTCACACCCACAAACACTGTGGAGAGAAATAAACACACTCCAGAGCTTCAGTGCTGCAAAAAGTCCCTTAGGAATGTTTTTAGCACAGATGTGAGGGTGTGAAGGGTTTCGGAAGTGTTGTGTAATCGTTCTGCAGCTCTGCGGCGTGGTACAATAGAACATGAAGCTCAGTTCAGTGTGTGTGTGTGTGTGTGTGTGTGAGAGAGAGAGAGAGAGAGAGAGAGAGAGAAGTTTTTATACATGTGCATTCATTTAAGAGCAAAACAATAGCTGGAAAATCTGAATTTGATATTTTCTGGCAATAATAGTGATTAAACAAGGAATAACCCTCTCCGTGTCATGCTGTTATAGGAAAACAGTAAGTGACAGGGCAGTAGGAGGAAGCAGAGTAACTGTTACATGTTCAGAAGTTGATTATTTTCCTATAAGAGCACATCCCCAAGTGTTTCATTCCTCTTATACCACAGCAATTTATAAATACTTTGTTTATTTACAACAGAATGAGGTTGTACTTTTTATCCATTTATAGTTATATTTAATGTTGTGAAACATCCAAAAAAAACAAGTTATTTCCTGTTACAATATACTCATTCCCTTACCAGCTTCTCTTTTCCCTCTGCCTTGAAGATAATAAGACAAGTCTGACTCAGCCCATAAGCGACCTGACAACTTGTAGACTGTTCCTGTACATTTTAATTGATCCATCTCGTTTTACACACACCATCTCTGGCTTCTTCCTCCACAGACACTTCAAAGATAGCAGAAGTGACAATTCTTAGTGTCTCTCTGTCTCTCTGTCTCTCTCTCTCTCTCTCTCTCTTTCTCTCTCTCTGTAGGTGGATAATTATTCATGTTTAATAAGTGACATATCTATTAGTGCAGGCTGTGAAGTGACAAGGTCCTGTTTAATGGCTGTCATACAAACACACACACACACATACACACACACACACACACACACTCACTCACAGAGAGAGTGAACCCACCCACGCATTGGCAGGATGGATCAGTGTCAAAGCAGCTACGGGTCACACCATTCCTCCCACAGAAAGACCCGAATGTTCAAATATTCCGCACAGTGAGAATACATACACACACACACACACACACACACACACACATATCTGGGACCAGATATAAACATATTCTGACATGCACAAAAGAATGTATCAATATATGTATACAAGTATGCACTCATAAAAACACACAGAACATCTCTCTCTCTCTCTCTCACACACACACACAGGCATGGATGCATTCACATTTGTTTTCAGAAATCTGTCAAAAAATAAAGATGCCTTCAAAAAAAGAATGTACAAATGACAATGCACACACTTGCAAATATACAAACCAGTAGTGTGCTGTGAACACACACACACACACACACACACTATATATATATAACTATAACACTATAATTGGTAATGATGCTTACTGATTATGTAGGATGTTTAATTTTTTAGAACTGACACCAGTTACACAACTATGCTATGTTTAGCCACAACTAAAGCCACATGACCATGTGAAAAGTTTATCAAAAAATAGTTCTGTTCTTTTTCTTTCCTCCTCTTTTTTTCTCCCCCTCTCTGGAGTGGCTTTAGTATTTCATAAACATGGTATGATATTGCTAATAAAATCCTATTGTCCTTTGAAGAAAGAGAGAGAGAGAGTGGTGGAGGGTTTACAATAAGTAACAAATAATAAGTCAGTAATAAATACGTAAATAAATAAATAAATAAATAAATATGTAATGTTTACTAAAGCAGTGTGTGTTACCTGCAGGATTATTGACTAACCCAAAAGGCTACAAAAAAAAACTGGTAACATCGAAAGAAATAACATATCCATAAATGAATCTACACATTCTGAAGGATGATGTAAAGTTGATGATGTATATGTGAGAGAGTATGCACCGGCTGAAAAAGCACATTCCAATTTACCAAATGTGTTCAGTTATATTAGCATTCAAGTGGAATGGTCTGATCTCTAACAATCAGACATTCCATTGTGATGAATCAACATGGTTTTAAATCAGTTACAATAGAAAGTTTTTTTGTATTTGACTTTATACCTAAGTTTTACATCCAGTCACCTTGCCTCGCCTTGCTGCCTATGCTGTCATCCTAGTCAGTGTCTAAAGGCAAAGCATAGCTAGCTATCAAGGCTCCTGTAAACAGACAATGCCTAAAAACAAGTAAATACTGTAAGTACTACATTGCTGAAATACCCACATATTTGTGTTCATAGCTTGATAGGTCAATTAGGCTACATGGACAAAAGTAATTACACACCCTTTGGAGATCAAAAAGCAACTACTGTTGGTCCCAACAAGTCTCTGCATCTGGTCCCAACATGTCCCTGTGTCTGATCCCAACAAGTCTCTGTATCTCTTCCCAACAAGTCCCTGTATCTCTTCCCAACAAGTCCCTGTATCTCTTCCCAACAAGTCCCTGTATCTCTTACCAACAAGTCCCTGTATCTCTTCCCAGCGTGCCCCTGTATCTCTTCCCAACAAGTCCTCGTGTTTAGTCCCAACAAGTCCCCAGAATTGGTCCCTACAATTCTCTGTACTTGGTCCACACAAGTCCTCATATTTGGTCCCTACAAATCCCCATGTTTGGTCCCCACATGTCCCTGTATTTGCTCCCAACAAGTCCCCATATTTGGTCGTCTTCTTTTTCTTATTACTAATATATGTAATTTCTTTACCTGCCAGTAAGCCATATAGTGAGCCAATGTGCCAATGCATAATTTATTTATTTTGTGTGTGTGTACGTGTGTGTGTGTGTGTGTGTGTGTGCATCCTCAGGCTGCTTTAGAGGAACGCTGTATAAATCCTCTTACACAGTGTGAATGTGTGAGAGCGTGTGGGCTGACGTGCGAGCACACAGGCATATGTGAAGGTTTTATATATAGCAGCACATACACACATCAGTTATGTCATTAATTATCTCCCAACACACACACACACACACACACACACATGCACACACAGACTTTATGTTTAAGCTCAACTTATGAATGGCATCATGTACAGTGCACATATGGCAAGCGGTATTTTTATACATATGCAATTGTGTGTGTGTGTGTGTGTTTGTGTGTATGCAATTAATGCTAGGCTTGTATGTACTGCTGTGTCTAAGAATTTGTTGCTACCTTCTGTTCATTTGCATGTGTCATTGTAGCTATGTGTGAATATCTGAGAGAGTGTGTGTGTATGTAATGTGTGAACAACCACCACCATGTGTTTAACATCATATTGAGACTCAGTGCTGGATGACCCTGTGACCTTAACATGGAGAAGCAGAGGTTGGAATCTGCCTGCCATCACACACGCACACACGCACACACACAGAGGGCACACTGCTTGAATGTAATGATGAAAGAATACATATTATTCAGATATGTTTTTGGCAAAATAAAAAAAGAAAGAAAGAGGAAAACATAAAAAAAAAGATCAAGGGATGGAAGAAACGTTAAAAAAAAAAAAATTCTACGACACGTTTTCATGGAGCTCGCTTTGTGCACAGGCGCGTTTCATGCTGGAGCAGGTTTAGGCCTCTTAGTTCCAGTGAAGGGAAACTGTAATGCTACAGCACACAAAGACATTCTATACAATTGTGTGCTTCTACAACAACTGTGTGTGGCAACAGTTTGGAGAAGAACAACATACGGGTGTGATGGTCAGATAGATAGATAGATAGATAGCAGGTCACTGAGTGCAGTGAGAAGGTAACAGGTGTAAATGAGGAGAATGTGTAATGGGGTTTTGGGGCTCTGATCTGCTTTCAGAGGTGAATGAAGTGTGAACACATGTGTAATGAAATGCACTCAGTGTGTTCTCCTCCCTGTAGAGTGCAGAGATGACAGGATTATGGAGTAAATAAAATCATAATAGCAGGCGGGAGGTTCAGCACACGTCTGTCTCTCTCTACCCCTCTCTCTCAGAGGCCGAGCTGTAATAATACACTGTAATGAAGGAAGTGTGAAGAGGAGTAGAACTCCTTCTGGAACCAAATTTGGGGCTCACATATACACCAAAAAGCAAACATCAGTGCACTGCTATTGCGAGGTGTAGAGTGTGAAACTCGAACAGCTAAACATTCATTTTGCATCCATTACATAAAATTCCTTCATGAGAAAAGGTGTTCAACCAATCCATGCATATACTGTATATGAGGACCAAAATCTGACTTCCATGTACATCTAGCTAACACTACAGCTAGCTAGCTAAAATGAAGGTCCATAGACACAAGAGTAATTAGTGTACATACTAAAAAATGTACATATAACCCTTAAAAATTCTATACAAAACACTACAAAGTGTTTTCACTGAAAGGGTTCCATGCCCTTTTAGAAGGTAAGAACTCTTAATTGTCCAGCAAACCCTTAAAGTACCATTAAAGAAATAAAAGGGTACGTATTACCTGGTTAAATGTGGGGTAGAAACTCCAAACTATTGGTCATTATTTTCTTCTTAATACCTAGAACCAAGGCCAATGGTACAGCAGGTAGTGTTGTCACCTCACAGCTCTAGTGACCCTGGTTCAATCCTGAACCTGGGCTACTGTCTGTGTAGAGGTTCTGTGCGTGTTCTCCATATGTCCAGTTTGGTTTCCTTAGAGTTCTCCAGTTTCCTTCCACCTCTCAAAGACATGCCAGTAGATGGATTGGTTATATTAAATTGCCCTTAGGTGTGAATGAGTGTGTGTATGGTGTATTCCTGCCTCACAGCCAGTGATTCCAGGATCGGCTCCGGATCCACTGCCACCCTGACCAGGATAAAGAGCTTACTGAACATGAATGAATGAATGCATAGAACGTGTCAGGCATTTAACATTTATCTGGACTGTTTTGGTACTTGTGCAGTCTTTAAAAACCCTTGAATAACATTTGAAGACTGGACCTAGTACCAAGACAGTTCCTAAATATCAAACAGCTAGAAATGCCCAGGTTCAAGTTATTAACAAGAAAATAATTATCAATAATTTTAGTTTGTGCCACACACTTACCCAGTTAATATATACAGCACATTTTTAGATCATTCAGAACTCTTAATGGTTCTTCTCTTACCCTGTAAAGGTTCTGTGTAGAACCCTACACCAACTTGTTTCCCTATCAGAAAGGATTCCAAGTAGAACCCTTGTACAAGGTTAAGAAACTTTATTTAGCCAATCTTATAAACTGTACCAAGTACTTAGACATTTTCGCTAAATATTAAAAGCCTGATAGGTTCTAGTTATGTAAAAGAAAATAATAACCAATAATTGGGAGTTTGTGCCATATACTTACCCAGTTAATACATAAACTATTTGAAAAAGGGTTCTTCAAGGGTTTCTTTAAGGGTTCTTCGCTCCCTAAAAGGGGTTTCCTTGGGAAACACTCTGCTCTAGGGTTCTACACAAGAACCTTTAAGGTTCCCCCCAGATGGACAACCAAAGAACCCTTAAAGGTGTAAGATGTGCATTTTTAATGAGTGACTGAGCTATTGACATGATAAAGCATTGCAAATTGTGTCACCAAATAAACCCCACCCTTATACACACAGACTGTTTCCTGTTTTTCTCCAATTTTCCTTTTTTTTTACACCTTTTTGCTCTTTTGCAGCTAGATACTGTTTATCCTATATTTAAATATTTCAGTATTTGAATTTTGTAGTTCATTAGTTGCATCGTTTTAGCTAACTTAGCTAGTGATCTAGCGAGCTACACAGTCATGATACAGCCTTTTTGCACTGGAGCCTTCCTGAATCAAAGTCATTGAAAATGTGAGCTCCATTTTCCATTTCCAATCCATCACTGGTGGGATCAATTTTAGCATTCATACTTTTTTCTTACTACTTTTGTACATATCCCATGATATCAGGTTTGGCTGACGACACAATCTAAAGTAGAAGCACAAATCTGCTCAAAATGTGCATGGAATTGTGTTGCTTTCTGACAGTGAGGAATAACACAGTGGTGGAGATATCATTCCTCTCCCTGCACTCACTCACTCTCCTCCCATGCTATTAATCTTTTCACTTCTCACGCTGTTTCTGTTGCCTCCACGGGAAACCCATTCTCCTGCACAGTACACACTGTTTTTTAAAGCCACTGCATAAGCTGAGGCCTTATGTGCTGATTTACTCCTCAATGTTGTGTTGCATTGCCTAAAACTCAAATCTCTTTAGATTTTATAGCAGTACAGTTGTAGCATTTTTGTAAAAGGGTATCTTCTCTTCATCTCGTTGGTGATCAATATAAAGGTAGACATGCAGTAGATTTGTTCTAAGAATGGTAGGGACATGTCCATGATAGCTGAAATCGCCCTGTAAAGTCAGGTCCCATACAAACATATGTACAGCCTGTTCATATTTATATTATACATATCAAACTGATGAATAGGCTGTTGTCAGTGTTGAAGGTGTTTGTTCTCCAAAATTATCCATATAGGCTCAGGGAAGCTTCCCGGTCATGTGTCCCTACCACCTTTCAAGACAAACATACGGCCCTGTATATGAACAATGTGGATGGAAATGAAGCCCCAAGGTTCCATATATTTGGTTCCAATTTACAAATATGTTGTATATGAAGCACATAAAGCTTTATGCCAAAAATGCAACAAAAAAAAATTGTTAATATGTTGATGCAGTTATCAATTTAGTGGTGGCTTCCCTTTTTGCAGTGCTTAGCTTCCAGAGTTTGTAAATACAATTCAGTTTTCCTTTCCAAAGTGTTGTATATTAGAAGCTTGTTGGCAATCTACCTCAGAGATGGTTGCTAGCAAATCAACAGAGCCAAAGCAATGGTGCTACTGGCTGACATTGAGAATTTGTAAGGTTTTTTCTTTTTCCAGATTTAATCTCCAGATTTGTCTCAAGTTTATGGTACAAAACTGGCAAATTCCAATGATCAGTGTGTCAGGAAAGTTCAAACATGTTTCCTATAGCATTGATTTAGTTGTAGGATATTAACTTTAATGTAAGACTAATGTATGTTTGGGCATATAAATAGACCCATCCCCTTAAGATTTTGCTTTAAAGATTATATTATATTATATATTTGGATAAATATTGATTACCAACCATGAATAATTGCAGCATGCTGTTTAAGGAACAACAGGTATCAGGTCAGTATTGCTCACTCAGGCACTTAGGACAGCTAAGGGGTCCTGTAATGCAGTGGAATGCCTTGCAAATGCTACAAGCCAGTGTGTTGGAGCAGACTGATACTAAAGGACGTGAACAGCATTAGTATAGCTAACGTGAGTTATTGCAGGGTTGTCAGCTAATCCGTGCAAGTGGAGAAATTACTATTGGAAATAATGGAATTATAATGGAATGCCTTGCAAATGCTACAAGTGTACAGCCAGTGAGTTGGAGCTGACTAATTGTGCACTGTTTTATGTCTTCAACTTGTGAAGTTTGGAAGTAAACTTTCTAAAATTTACGCATGTGCGGAGGCCCTTTTTTTCCTCACAACGTGTGCAACATTACCATTTAACATGCACATTAATATTTTTATGTTCATTTTTTTCTAATTAGCAACTGTAACCCAGGACACTACTCCTTTTCTCCAGCAGAGGTCGCCATCTGTGGAATTCTAATGCAAGCTCTGCTAATTCATTTATGGTACACTTCCTGAATCTATTATTTAAGCATGTAAAGAACATGCATTCATTGCGAAGTCTTGCCAAGAACTGCGCTTGCGTAGGTTTTGAGTATTGTTATTCTCCTGATTGTTTATACATTTATGCTATGGCTGTTCTAACTCTCTCTTTTATTACAGTATATCTCTCATATTACAGTAATTTGGAGGAAACTACTATTATGGTAAATATTTTAAATACATTGCAGAAATGTTATTTTTGTAACAATACAGTCTGCACTTCTAAAATCCTGTAAAAAACTTACTGAATGTTCTGGTAATGCTCTCTGCTAGAAGAGGGAATTAATGAAAAGCAGGTGTGACTGGGCCTTAACGGACTTGGAGCTCAAATCCTGAATGGACGCAGGAACATGTGTAGCATTGTTTTTTCCTGTTCCAAAAAGCACATGCCCAATTTGACTGCATTAACAAATGAGCTGAGTGATTGAGCAGTAAAGTTATGCTGGATGGGAGATAAAGAGTGCTGGTTCAGTTGATACGGTTGCATTTCTCTCTCTAGAGCTGAGGGCTTATTCAGACCTGTCATGCAAAAACGAGTGTGAAATCGTACAGCGGTGACCCATGCTAATGGCATGACCCCTTCATCCAGGCTGAAGAATCGTTCTCTGTGGGAAAGCAAGGGATGGAGTGAGAAAGATGCAGTCAGATGAAAAGCAATAAAAGTAAGATTGGTTTAAATCAGCGGTTTTCAGCGCCTCTAACACACCTGGCTGGGTGATGAGCTGATGAGACGAGCGAGATGAATTATATTTTTATCACTGACTATGATGAGGATTTGAAAGCGGTCACTCTTCATTTAGCATACAGAAAAAGATGTCCCTATTTTCCATACATAATCGAAATGTGCTGGCTATTTTTCTTGCATAGAATTGCTTAATGGTCCTTATAGTTGCTTATAGTGGACCTCAAATAATGAAGTTTATTTTTGAAATGTAACTGTTATGTCTGAGTTAAAGACACTAAAACGTTTTTACTTTCATGTGTTTTCTCATATTCAGCGTTTAGTCCATTTGAATGGAACCCTGGTGTGTTCTCCTCCGCAATGCCGTTGTTTAGGCAGGTGAGAACGCATTAATCACACTCGGGTCCGAGATTGTCTAAGCGAGGTGTCTTGGCCTGCTTCCAAGTGGACTCTAGTGAGAAAGTGATTCAGCTCTGAATGGAATCCGACTGCAGGAAGTGAACTGATTTTTAGCTGCTATAATGTAAGTGTTGTTGGCTAAAATCAGGACATGCTTGGTTTCAAACCTGTGCAAACACATCAAGAGCGACACAGATGGATTAATGTAGGGAGCATGTGTGTTATGGAGCATAATGACCATTTCAGAAGAAATTAGAATAACATTCTCTGCATGTGTGTGAGTGTGTGTGTGTGTGTGTGTGTGTAGGCTGCCAGCATCTTTGCCTGTGTGTAGAGCCCACACATATGGCTTGCTCCACTGCCACCACCAACAACTTCTGCTGTTGTGTGACTCTCATATGTGTGTGTATGTGTGCGTGTATGTGTGTTTTGTTTGACAGTTTGAGTTTGCATCACACACATGTAGGGTTGTCGCCTGCCAATCTCGAATCAGCTGCCAACATGCAGGAATTAACCATCAGATGAGCCACCTGGATTATTGCTTGCTGTAACATAAACTCACACCTCAGTGATGCTGGTTTCATCACTCAAACACACTCCAGTCTGACCACATCTTTACAGGACAATGTAGCTCTTTTGAGAAAGAATTATGCTAAACAATAAAGGAAATGGAGATTCATGAAATGGAACAGCATGAAAGATACTAATAGCATGTACAAGAGAATATGGTAGATAGTACATCTCGTGTAACATATCCCAACTAACTCATTTCCACAAACAAGGGGTTAGAACAGGGTTAGTTCTAGTCTATGACAAAATGTAGTCAAAACTGATCTCCCGACCTAGATTACAAGCTCTATTCTATGGTAGCATCTAGATTTATTCAGACTAAGACCCCAAGATCTAGTAATAGTTCAAGACCTGATATTCAGACTAAAACCAGTCATAACTGATTTCCCGATTAAGACCACAAGATCTAGTCACAACTGATCTCCAGGCTAAGACCTGATTGCCAGACTAAGACCACATGATTGAGTCATAACTGATCTCCAGACTAAGACCAGAGGATGTAGTCATAACTGATCTTCAGACTAAGAAAACAAGATCTACTCATAACTGATCTCCAGACTAAGACAACAAGATCTAGTCATAACCAATCTCCAGACTAAGACAACAGGATGTAGTCATAACTGATCTCCAGACTAAGACAACAAGATCTAGTCATAACTGATCTCCAGGCTAAGACCTGATTGCCAGACTAAGACCACACGATTGAGTCATAACTGATCTCCAGACTAAGACTAGAGAATATAGTCATAACTGATCTTCAGACAAAGAAAACAAGATCTAGTCATAACTGATCTCCAGACTAAGACAATAGGATGTAGTCATAACTGATCTCCAGACTAAGACAACAAGATCTAGTCAAAGATTATCTAAAGTCAATCCACACAAAGCTGCAGGACCTGACAACATACCTGGTTGAGTACTCAGAGAATGTGCTAAACAGCAGACTGTTGTCCTCACAGACATCTTCAACACCTCTCTGAGGCAGGTGGTTGTGCCTAGCTGCTGCAAATTGACAGCCATCATACTCCTGCCAAAGAGGTCCACCGTAACATGCTTGAATGACTACCACTCTGTAGCACTCATCTCTGTCATCATGAAGTGCTTTGAGACAATAGTAATGAGACATATCAAGGCCTCAATTCCAATCTCGCTTGACCTGTATCAGTTTGCATATCACTCAAACTGGTGCATCAATGCAATGCACCAATGTCCCACCTTAACAAGAAGGGCACATATTTCAGAATGTTGTTCAATGACTTCAGCTCAGCGTTCAATACAATAATTCCCACAGAAACTGGTCACAAAACTGAACCTGCTGGGCTTCACTCCCTCCATCTGCAATGCAACACCTCCAACACCATCACAGTGAGCACTGGCACAGCCCAGGGCTGTGTGCTCAGTCCCTTGCTGTTCACTCAGATGACGCGTGACTGTACTGCGAGGCCCTGCTCAAACCGCATCATCAAGTTTGCAGATGATACCACAGTAGTGGGACTCATCAGCAACAACAATGAGACAGCACACAGAGCTGAGGTGGAGCAGGTAGTGGACTGGTGTCCGCTCAGCAGTCTGTGGCTTTCTGTTGACAAGACAAACACATGTGCGTGCACACGCACAACACCCTCACTACATTTTACAGAGGCGTCATCCAGAGTGTCCTCACCAGCTGCATCACTGTCTGGTACAGGAACTGCAGCAAATCAAACTGCAGTGTCTTGCAGCGGATAGTGAAGACCACGGGGAACATCATGGTGAACGAACTATCTGCCTCTGATACTGGACACATACAACAAATGTTGCCTCAGGAATGCCAGCAGAAAAATGGCTGACCCCTCTCATTCCTTCCATTACTCTTCATACCTTTGTACCTTGTGGAACAGTTTTGTTCAGCAGGCTGTCAGGACGCTTAATAAACTGCCTGCTACCCACCTCCGTCAGAATGGAACGCACACAGCCCCAATCATGCATTAGTTGCTTTAACCAATAAGCACTCCGTCTCCTTGTCTCGCTCTTTCCTATTACTATACCAGACTCACAGACACATACTTAGGAATGTCACTGTGCACTGTATTTCTGTTACAGTTACAGCAAGACAGTCGCTTTATTACTACAACTCTATGACTTCTATGCTGCTAGTGGTGGAAATGCTTTACTCATCACACACCACCCACTATGCTGCACTGTTACATCAGTCATTTTGTGCTGTGTTTTCTATTTAATGTCTTGTATTGTCCTCATTGTTTGTATGTATTGTCTTGTCCATTGTGCACTGCCACTTTGTCTTCCTCGGATTTTGCACTACATGTTGTCGAGTGTGTTCACTGCTGTATGAGACTTCTGTAATGTTGCACCAAGGCCTTGGAGAATGCTATTTCCTTCTACTGCGTACTTGTAAATGGCTGGAATGACAAGAAAACACTCTAATCTAATAGGTTATCTAGGTATCTAGTTATAATATCTCAAAACGAAGATTAGAAGATCTAGTCATAACTGGTCTCCAGACTGAGACCACAGTGTTGGAGACAGTAGTTGTCTTTAAAAGAGAATTTCTCCAGGACAGGAAAGGCATCAGTGCATTTTAATGCCTGGGCTGTAGGTAATTTATATGCAGTGTGTAGAGAAGCAAGCGCAAAAAAAACGTGACACACACACACACACACAGGCACACACACACCCTCTGGAGCTGTTATTGTTGAACTATAATGAGAGAATAAAGAGGTCTACCCCTGCAGACAGACAGACAGAGAGAGAGGAGCGATGGAGCACGCTCACTGCACACTGACAGTGATAAATCTGAGTAATCGTGGCATAGCGGAGATCTGTCTAATGCTCGCCTGCTCTCTGCAGGAAGAAACTCTCTCTCTCTCGTTCTCTCTCTTTCTCCCTCTCTTCCTGGTGACTCATGTGAAAATGGGGAGTCTCTTGTCATCAATGTTTCTCTCTGCAGTCAGCAGCATCTGAGAATCACACTGTGTTTCGTTCCTCTCTCTCTCTTTATATATTTCTCTCCCTCTCTCTCTCAATCTCCCTTCTTCTTGCTCTGTCTCTCTCTCTTTTTATCTCTCTCTCTCGCTCTCTCTTTCTATACATACTTATTTTTTTCTCTTTTCTCTCCCTTTTGAAACATGTCTTTTTGGTCACTCTCCCCACACGTTTTTCCCTTTTTCTCTTACTTTTTTTCCCTCTCTGTCTTTCTTTTATTTCTTCTTACACCTCTTTCTTTTTTTAATCTTTTTTCCAAACATCTCTCTACATCTGTCTTCTGCTCGTTTACTCTATAACCCTCTTTCTCTCCCCATCATCCCACACCTCTTTCTTTCTTCCTACATCTCTCGTTTTTATCTCGGAACTTCAGCCCACATCACTCTTTTTTTCTTTCTTCATCTCTCATCCTTTCTTTCTTCTCTTCTTCACACTCTCTCATACATCAGCTATGTGCCGCTCACTTTTCCTTCTTTGTCTATTTCCCCATCACTTTTTTCTCTCTCTTTCCAACGTATCTCTCTCTTTTTCTTATCAACATACCCTTTTTCTCTCCATCCCTTTTCCTACAGGTTCCTTTTTTTCCTCCTTCACACTCATCCATACATCCTTCTTTCTGTCACCCACATGATCCCCATGTACCTCTACTACTTTCGCTATCTTTAGTTGTTGATACACTCTTCTCTTTTTTCCGTCTCTTACATTTACATCATTCTGTCCATTGCTCTGTCATTACATCTGTTCTATTTCATTCCCCTATTATTATTTAGACACTCTCATTCTATCCTTTTCTTACATTCCTACTCTTCATCTCTCTTTTACCCACATCACTCTGGTTTTGCTCACCATTATAGGAAGCGAAGAACCCTTAACTATCCAAAGAATGAGTGTACACAACTTTACTCATTTTTCTTCAATCTCTTCTCTTCCTTTCCAGATCTCTTCTTCTTCTTCTTCTTCTTCTTCTCCTCTCTCTCTCTCTCTCTGTGTGTGTGTGAGTGTATTAGCATGCAGCAGGCTGGGTGTGAAAGGTGCCCTCATACCCCGGTTCCATTTCAACATGCCGCAGAGTAATAGATCGTGGCCAGAGTCATCTTTTGCCTGCAGCACTCAGACCGAATGACACACACACGCACACACACACACACGCTTGTGTGCACACGCAAGCGCACACACACACACACAAATAGTGTATAATGAGCTAATTTGTGCTCTACACTTCCCTCTCTCTGAGACTCTAAATTCAAGAATGTTCATCATCTATCTTTCTACAGTGAATTCTCAAAAATATTGGCACAAAAATTCTTGTACAGTTTTTTAATTTTTTTATTTTATTTTTTTTTAAATAAAGTATTGGCACCCCTACATTTCATTGACACCTTCCCTAGAGACTGCTTATATTACAGGCACTACCTTTATGACCCCTTTACTGCTATATGGTTTTGTTTCCTCGGGACACATTTGATTGACTGGCAACACACACACACACACACACACACACACACAGAGTATGTTGTATTTTTAAGGAACCTAAACCTCCAGGTTAACAGCAGCCCACTTCATTAAGAGTCTCTGCTATTGAACTGCAACAGATTGACCTTTACACACACACACTCAAAACCTCTCACTTATTCCCTTTCACACACAAACTCAGACACACCAGTGCTATGGATGCTCATGGTGGAGGAAATTCACATACTGTAGCTCTTAGAACTATAAAATGAACAAGCAAGATTTTTTGTGGTGTGTGTGGTGTGTGTGGGGGTGGTGGCAGAGACTTGCATGAGAGAATGACAAGGAAGTGATACAATTAGATAGAGATGCATCGATACTGATATTGGGATCGGATATCAGTCCAATCCCATGCTCATTTACTCATACTCGTAAAACATGCTCTGATAGCAATATCCAATACCATGTTGTGTTATGTGATGTAATCCTAGTGTACGGTGTCGCACTAATGAATAGATGACATGAAATGACAGCTATCTGGACATATTTCATGATTAATAATCAAAGCAAAGCAGACTGCAAACTATGCTCTGTGAAAATCTCAAGAAGAGGAACTACAGCATCTTCCTACAATACAAGTAACCTGATAAAACATCTTAGACATAAAACTCAGCATGAGGAGTTCATTACTAGCAGCATACTCTGGCTAGGTGAGATAAAATGTCTACAGACGACGCTAGGTGAGTGAAAATAACAGCTGTACAGTATATGTGTGTTGTTCTTGACAATCAGCCAGTGTAGGTCACTCACAACGAATGGACTTTACTTTCAGATGTACAGAAGCACTTTTTCGAAGAGTAACCCTACTCGATCCAAGCTAATGTAGCTAGCAAATGTACTTCATTTAAAATCAAATCACAACCATTATAAAGAACGAGTCTAATAGCCTAAGTCCATAAACACACACGTGCACTTTTCATAGCCACTGTTTAAACATAAACAGAGCTAAATAAAAATGTTCAGTGACTTTCCTGATTGAGTAAGCTCAAAGAGTGCTCATTTCATCATCAGTATCACCGAGTACATGTACGTGTACTAATACTTGGTCTAAAAAATGATATTGATATCCCTAAAATTAGATTCACTTCGTTTTGTGCTGATTAAACATAGTGATGTCACTCCCTCCAGTAGCAGGAGAGTTTTACTGCAAATCGTCTTTTTTTACCTAGCTATAACCATAAATTAAGTAAAACTAAAAGACAAACTAAGTCAGAGAGAGAGAGAGAGAGAGAGGGAGAACTTTATCGTCTCTCCTCTGGCTGTACAGTTTTACATTAGCTTCATCCTCCTCTACTTTGTTTTAAAGTCACAGTCTATAAATCAGCTGTGTTTTTCACACACACCTACGGCACTGCATTTAAAGCACTTTTTACAATGCGGCATGTCGGCTTGCTTATTAAACGAGTGAGTACGAGTAGATATTGGTTTTCTGACATGAGGAATGATGGCCCAATCTGCTGTGTGTGTGTGTGTGTGTGTGTGTAAATGAGATTTAAAAGCTGTGGTTATTCTATTTAGTGTACGTTTGTTTTTCTGTTTAAATTGATAACAAGTTTTTAATCCTAACTTTCAGTCGCTCTTTACAGTACATGGATGACTTCTTCATTGCTTTGTCACAAAACATCATGCAGTCATTTCTACACAAAATAAAAAAAGAGGTCTTTCTATTGCTGAAGCTTGTCCTAGACAACATTGAGGACAGATGGACAGAAAGAAAGAGATCTGCTGCCTCTCAGACGGCTGTATTCAGAGTCAGAGACTTAAGAGGCCAAAAGGTTATGAAGGACAATTTTCTGTTCTCAGACTTGTGCTATTCAGCTGATTTCCATAAAGTTTTTCTTGTCTCGAGCTCTCGGGAAGCTTTGTTAGCATCCATACTTACCAAAAGGTCAAAGCTAGAGCCCTTACACTTCCTTATGGGAGAACGCTTAAAGTAGAAACTGTAGAAACTAGGAGTGTAACGACTGGACAATTTGGATCGTTTTAAAATGCAAATGCAATGATCGAAATTAATCAACAGTCATATATATATATATATATATATATATATATATATATATATATATATATATATATATATATATATATATATATATATATATATATATAGGACAGACAAAACATAATTGATATTTTTAAACTAATGTGTAAATAGGCTTATAATAATTCTTCTTTACGTCATCATCATCATCAGATATTTCGAATCACTGGCTTATGAAATGTAAAGAAATGTACATTCACCTATTCATAACTGATAACTGAAGTCTGGATTTGCCAAAACAGATTAAAAGTGCACTGTTGCTCTTTCTGCTGCTAGTAGCTTGCATGGAGACGCAGCTGAGACACACCCAGTGTGATTGGACTCAGGACTTGACATGATGCTTACGTTACACATCTAGTGTGGGTGCAAGGTTAGTCTTGTTGGGTTCTGCCAGCCCAGCAGTATTAATAAAGGCTTTATAAGTGCAAGTTCCATTTGTTTAATAAAGAGCTCATCTTCCAGTCTAAGTGAGTCTGGGTTGTGTCACTATCAGTGTGTTTAGTCTTACATGATTAACACATCAGTTTTTGAGTCAGAGGTCTCTATATTGTCTATTAGACCAGCTGTTAATTCATACATTCAATTTGGGCAGTTTTATTAGTTTCTGATAAAAGAAAGTCTTAGTGGAAATACTGTGTCAATATCACTGTGAAATTAAAACACTTAATATCAGTGTGAAGCTTCAAACAGAGGATGATGAGATTTTGAGAGTGAGTTGTCTTTAGGAACCCATCTACCCCACTTTTAGAAAAGTGTTCAGGGGGAAAAATATCATTTCTGTCCAATCAGCTGATAAGACATTTCCAGTGTCAGATTTGCTTAAGGGAAGGAAGAGCGTGTGTGTGTGAGAATAAACATTCTGATATTAGCAAATGTTTGTGTTTTATCATGCTCCACTAAAAGAAGCTGATAATATTGCCTTACATCAGAATGAGTGTTCTCAATTATTTGAACATCATCTAAAGTTAAATTACAAACCTTACGCACATTTCACCTTTTTTTTAAAAAGTGACATTCAATATTTAAACAAGGTAAAAATCCCATCTAATATTTGGCGTACAGAGATCATTTCAGGCTTAAGATCAGATTCAAAATGTGCTTCTGGGTCAGAGTGATGTGAAATAATAAAACAGATCACACACATTGTCAAAAACTTTTAAAAGTACCAAATTGAAACAACACCAAAGTGAACAACACCAAATTGAAATCCACATAAGTGGATTTTCAGATGTGGAAAAGATGAAGAGTTTGTGAAAAGACTTGTTACTTGTACTGCATTAAGCTCATCACTGGAGATAAGAAATAAACACTAGGTGTTGTGCTGTTATAGTAAAATAATCAGCGATGGGGTGGTGTGAAGAAACAGAGTCACTGTTTGATTTTGAAATTTTGAAATTTAATGATTTTTCTAAAACAGCACAACCCCCCAAGTGTTTTATTCCTCTTCTACCACAACCATTTGCCAACAATTACAAAAGAATGACACGTCATACTTTTTATCCATTTATAGTTACATTAGATGTTGTGGAAAATCCATGAAACAAGTTACTTCCTGTTCTCTTTTACATTATAGCAGCTAAGAAGTCAATTAATATAAACCTGTGATTTGCAGCTGCACTACTGTTAGAATTAATCAACAACTCCAGAATCCACAATTCAACAGTGCTATGCTATAAAGTTGAATCAATGAATCAAAGTGTGAGGTAATTAATGAAAGATTAGAAGAGGGAATTAATGACTCTTGTAATGAATGGGGGATGCTGCTTACTGCAGCACATCCATACGCTCAGACACGAACATATGGAAATACAAATCCTTAACCTCATTCAGACACACGCTGAACAGTGAGGCTCTACATGATCTTTCTGTCTGTACTTCAGTGAGATGAAGTGTTTATACGCCCAAAACCTTTTCATTACCTCTGCATGAAGAACTGTCTTTTATTTCTGTCCAAACACTCAATACAGTCTGAAGGCTGCTGCACAAATATGGTGCTTGAAACTCAAGTTCTCAAAACCATTTATTCTGATGACAATTCATTTCTATTTTTCCATAAAAGTCCCTGGCACAAAATCATTTTGTGCTGATATATAAAAAAAAAAAGTTTACTTAATGTCCATACTGTAACCATAACAACACTCTTACTAGTCCTAGCTAGTATCAGCTAACTAACTAGCCTAGCATACTCTCTAGATTAGATTTGATATTATCAGTAGTGCAGATGAAATAAAGATGGGTGTAACTCTAGTGATGAGGTTGCTTGCCTTTGCCTCGATGTAGCTTTGGAGGCTGGAATCAGGAATTCCTTGTGTAACTTGACTGTATGCACGTCACATAGCGTACCAGTAAAAATCCCCAAAATACACACACTGTTATTTTTATTTACATTGCAAAACTGGAATATTAGCAAGGACATATTTTCCATTCAACTTGTTGTAAAACTCTTATTAATTCACTAACAAGACTCAATTTTCTCAATTGGCCTCCATCAATGGGAGGTAAAAAAGTGCTTGATATTGAACTTCTTTAACTTTTGCCCACCTTGCAGCTCTTCTCTATAGGATTACAGGTAAAACATGCCCTGGTAGTTGAGGTCATAATTCTTTCTGTAGCTACAACTTTTTAACATTTCACACATAAAAAAGCTACTACCCTTAACAAATCTACCTAAAACCACACAAATGCTCAACAGTAAGAAAAATACAACAACAAAGCCTCTTTTTGTTCAAACGTCAGTAAGGGGCTCTGGTGTAAACAAGATAACACCTGACAAAGTGTGCTGATATTGGAAAGAAACTCCATTTCCCATCTTGGTTTTCTTCACTTTCACCTTTGCCATTATGTGATGATTCAGGGCCATTATGCTGGCAGTTATCTTTCACTAAAATTGAAAAAAAAAAAAAAAAAAAATGAACACTGCATTGACTATTATCTCCTTACATAAAAAATGATTTTTAAAAAGTAAACCTGAGATCGTATTAGGATGCTAAAAGTGACATACACTTTCCCACGAATTTATTCTTCTCCTAGACTCTGAAGCATGGCAAAGAGAAAGTGGAACACACACTCATACACTCAAGCGACATACACTTTCCCATGAATTTATTCTTCTCCTAGACTCTGAAGCATGGCAAAGAGAAAGTGGAACACACACTCATACCTGTGCACACAAAGGAATGCCCTTTCATCACTGTCCCTCTCTGCACCAATCTGTGATCCTTATCAGGACCGCGGAGAGAGACATTCAGGTCCTGGCTTCGATAACGTCACTGTCAGCATGTTAATGCATTGCCTAATGCTGCTAGCTGTGCGAGAAATGGCACTGACATAAAGTGATAAATAGCAAGAAAGAGAATAAGGGGAGGGAAGGAAGGGGCCCACTGCTGGTCAATACTGCCACAGGTGAAATGGAGCCTGAAGAGGAAAATAAAAGCAACACAATATGAAGAGGAAGTCTGTGGAGCGAAGGAGCTGTGCCAAAAATAGGACGATTGTGTTAATGCTGGGAATACCGCTAAGCACAGGCAAGCATTTTTTTCACAGTTTTTCTCACATCACCTTCTGGAGCTGTAACAGATGTCATGTACATTTGTATTGGAGTTCTTCCTACAGAAGCAGAGAACCAGGCCCACAGTTGTGGCGTACCAGCAAGCCAGGGAAAGTGCACAAGGTTGGCTAGAAATAGTCAGCCTCCCTGGGTCTAGTTCTCAGGAAATAAAGGTCATAGACTGGCATAGATTGATGCCTGTTAAAGAGCATTTTATCCGTGTAACATCTCATGTTAGGCCATTGCATTGTTCTGGAAATACAAGGCTTTGAAGTCAGGCTCTGGGGCTCCTCTAGTTCTCTGGACCGGTGCCTATAGAGCCTTGGTGGTGATCTCTCACTAAAAAGCATTTTACGTGTGTAAAATATGGCTGTCATGGCACTCCCAAGATGAGCTTCAAAGTTCTGTGGTTGTTTCTGGTTCTTTCCAAGGGATGTTTCATTTAGTAACACTGTGTTGGTCTGTGGTTGTTTCTGATGGATGTAGTTTAATTTAGTAACACTGTGTTGGTCTGTGGTTGTTTCTGATGGATGTAGTTAATTTAGTAACACTGTGTTGGTCTGTGGTTGTTTCTGATGGACAAACTCCAACTTTTAATCATCCTCTGGGATTGTGGTGTATTTCTGGGCTGCTGATCGTAGCTATAATTCTCTCTAAATCTCCCACGAGGAAACTGGATGATCTACACTGGTGTTAATGGCGGAAATTGGTTCATACTGTTTCATATTTCAGCATTTCAGCACCGTTCAATATCTGTCTTCAGACTGACATATATGATCTCATATCACATACACACAAGTTGTGGACGTCATCAGCTATTCTTTTTCTGAAAGCAAAGCACAAACACACTGTCACTAGGCTAATTATGGCAAACCACTAATGTGAACATGGTGCCAGCTATCCAAGCCATTAACCATAAACACTATATATGTATACTATATATATATCCACCCTCTCTTTCTCTCCTTCACTCTTATTGGACTGAACAAACCGAGGGCTTTTAGATCCTCCGAGTGCTGTGAAAGGGCCTAATCTCGAGTAATTGGTGAAATAGTACTCATTACGTACACCTCACTTTGATAAAAACATGTTACCCGGAGACCTTTTCTCAAAATCCTCTTTAGTACCCGGGGTTTTCACATGATGAAACTCCAGATTTTCTCATATTCAACAATTAACATATTTTGGAATATTTAATACTCCTAAAACTCAATGCAGTCAGGTGGAAGAATATAATATTTTCTCCATATTCACTTACTTTGGTGCTTTTCAATAAACCCACAGTTTCATGTGGTTTCCTTGCTAGCATGCAAGGAAGTATTAGCAATTTGGGGGTAAACCTACAGTGAGGGGAAATAATTTAAAAAATAAACACTTTTGGTTTTGTTATATAATATACTTCCAGGTATATGTCCACTTCAAATTTGTACACATAATGTCTTTTGATGTCGTGCTTATAAATATGAACACCACAGTACTTATTCATAAGCATAAACAAAGATAAAAAAAAAAAAAAAGAAATTGACAGGAGAAAAAATATTCTGACACCACAAATTAACAGCATTAGTACTTTGTTGCAAAGCTGTTGCTGGTAATTACAGCATGGAGATGTCTACATTAGGAAGTGATTAGCTTTTTGCAGCATTGTAGGGCAATTTTGGCCCACTCTTCTTGGCAAATTTTTTTCATTTCCCAAGGTTACGAGGATCCCTCTGATGGACTTGCACTTTCAAACTCTTGCACTGCGATCCAAGCCAGGAGCTATCTTGCGCTATTGTGGCTGTATGTTTGGGGTCATTGTCTCAGTGAAACCTCAATCATCTCCCCACATTCAGTTTCTTGGCCAATGAGATTAAATTCTCCTCAAATATGTCCCTGTACATTGCTACATTCATGTTTGCTTCAAATACCTGTAATGTCCCAGTAGCGTTTGCAGAGAAGCAGCACCATATCATGATGCTCCCACCTCCATGCTTCACTGTGGGTTGGCTGTTCTTGCGATCATCTGCACAACACTTCTTTCTCCAAACTTGACAAACTGAAATATTGCCAAAGAATTCTATTTCTGTTTTGTCTTTTGTTCCAAAAGAGTTCTAATTTGTCTTTAGGCACACAACTCTGTGCTTCTTTTTTAGCAGAGGAGTTTACGTGAGGTGTAAGAACGCAGACGATTGCGGTGCAGTTCATTGCTTATTGTTCTCTCTGTAACTGTTGTTCCTGCTGCTTTCAGGATGTCCTGCAACTCTTCTCTCTTACCTTCCTGATCATTAGTCTGAGAGTGCGGTGTGAAATCTTGTGTGGAATACCTGTCCAGGAATGATTAGTTATGGCTCCATGAACTTTCCACCTGCATATTCTCGACTGCTACTTGTTGCGTGAAATCTTCCCAACCAGTGGCATCTTTTAGAATGACCTTGATTTTGACCTTGATTTATTTTTTTATGTAAACATTATATGCGTACATTTTTAATATAGTGTTTGGATACCTTTTTCCCTATTTCATTTTTTAAATGTATTTTTGTTTATGCATACTTTTTTGTTCATATTTATAGGTACAAAGTCAAAAGACATTTTGTGTGTAAATTTGAAGTGGATATAAGGACTGGAAGTATATTAACTAAGAAAAACAACAGTGTCTGAATACTTTCCCCTCACTTTATTGGTCAGCTGAAGAGCCATCATTGCTGTGTATGTCTAAAATGTCTAAAAAACTGTATGCAACTCTATTTATTATACTGTATTTATTCTATTATTCTGTTTTTTCCTCTTTTAAGACTCACAATGACTTCATTTGGCAATTTAATAAAGTTTACATTATGGGGTAGACTAGTGTGCACCTTTAGTTACGTGGGAAATTGTACCTTTACGATTCATACACACACACACACACACATAAAGCAACTTGATGGCATCCAGAATCCACTGTGCATGAGTGAACTCACCTGATGAGTGTGTGTGTGTGTGTGTATGTGTGTGTGTGTGTGTGTGTTTGTGCTTCTTGCCCATCACGTAAACTTCATGTGTGATGCAAAAGAGAGTCTAAGAAGTCACAAGATGATTTCAAACAGGTTGAATATCAATCAGGGCGCAATGACGGTACGAAATCAGTGTGTGTGTGTGTGTGTGTGTGTGTGTGAGACAGTGTGACAGAGAGAGAGAGAGACCACCACAAATCTGCCATCTTTGACACACATAATTACTTTAAACTCTGTGTCTCTCTCAATGCATCTCACCGCTTTTCTTTTCTGTCACGATCTTCTTTCTTCTCTCTCTCTTATTCTTTCTCTCTCTCGTATTCTTTCATTGTCTCTCACTCTTTTCATCAATGCCTTTTTCATTTTCCTTTCTCTCGTTCCTTCTTTCTCTCTCACTCTTTCTTTGTCACAGTCGCTTTCTCTGCATCAGTGGATCGTCTGAAGTCTGAGATCAGCTCAGCACTGTTTGCTCGCTTTCTCTGTCTCTCATACACACCACATTTCTCTCTCACACTTTACTCGTTCTTTACACTCTCTCTGTCTATCTTTAAACCTTCAGTAACCAAACACATGGACATCGGCATGCAGAAACCCAGCAAAGAGAGAGAGAGAGAGAGAGAGAGAGAGAGGGAGAGATGAAGCTGAGAGTACTCACAGGAGGCAGCAGTGATGCTTCTTCAGAACGAACCGATCAGCTCACACCAGCCACGAGAACAAAAACGCCACAGAACAAGTGAGAGAAAGAGAGAGAAAACAGAGAAAGAGAGAAAGAGAGAGAGAGAGAGAGAGAGAGAGAGAGGGAGGAGTGCACGGCCAACGCACAGTGAAAAAATAGAGGGAGAGGAGGAGAGAATCCTGGAGAACGAGAGGAAGAGATGAGCAAGGAACTGACTGAGTGTACAGGAATGAGAGGGAGAGAGAGAAAGAGCGAGAGAAGGGGGCGTGAAGAGGTGGGATGAGATGAGGATATAAAGAGCAAGACACACACTCGCGAGTTCAGCGACTCACACACCGAGCCGCTGCACGATCTCATCTGACAGAGCGGAGACGAGGTCCGCCTACATGCTTATCTCTCTCTCTCTCTCTCTCACACACACACACACACACACACACACACTTGTATCAGCTTCCTTCAAAGTTTCTTTCAGCATCTTTACCAAAAAGAACCCTGTACAGGAATTACAGTTTATTGTACATCACAAGTTAATTTTTTACTGTTACACTACAGTGCTATTGAGTTCTGGATTGTGATTGGTCAGAAGGAGTTAATCAATTCTCTGACACTAGTGCAGCTGCAAAGCACAGGTTTATATTAATGCGCTCCTTCTGATATGTTACCGTTTCCATAGTAACGGCTCATTCACAGGGACTTCTACAGCGGACACTCCAAATAAACAGACTTAAAACATGTCATTGTTGAGATGGTGAAGTTTTCTGTAAGGAGATGTTTATTTAACATGTATGGAAGGAGTCTCCAGTGTCAGCGTTTTGTAACAGTCAGAGGTAAAGCTGGAACTTTAAGTTTTCCGACATCTTCAGGACAGAGGAGTTTACGCTTTGCTGTTTCTCTGTAACATGACAAACTGCTTTTTTTCTTTGTCTTATTAACTTGAAGAAAGAGAGAAAAGAGAAGTTGATTAGAGAGGGACTGTTTATAGCTGCTATAACATAAGCGAGAACAGGAACTAACTTATTTCACTGAACATTAAATGTAACTGCCAGTGCCAGTAGAGCAATTTGTTATTTGAATTGTTGTTCATTTTTTTCTTCTTTGTTCATTTTTCCTTTTTAGTACACTGCATTTTCATTCTAATGTTTCCCAACTTTTTTGAGAATTACTGCTAAACTAAAATACAAACGAATCTGCAATTCCGTAAGTCATGCAGAAATTGTGAACATGACGTAACAGTGTAATAGTTTATCCCCTCGCTCTCTGTCACGTCAGAATCGCTGCAAGAAAAAGAAAAGAAATCTATGAGTAAATGATTAAAATAAAGGTGAAGTGAGGGCTGGAGGTTATTGCGTTCTGGACACGACATGAGAAATGGTTTGTGCTGAACGATTTATCACTGAGCTCTGCAGTCCAAAAACATTCAAATATCAACATCTCAAAAGTTTTAGAAAGAGAGAGAGAGAGAGAGAGAGAGAGAGAGAGACTGTGACTGACAGTAGTGTGAATAGATATTGAATTTTGGAGAGTGCAATTAAACCTTCATCAGGTATTTCTGGTAAAACTCAATTACTTCTTCTTCTCTCTCTCTCTCTCTCTCTCTCTCTCTCTCTCTCTCCCCTCCAAAGAACCCTCTCTTTTTCTAAGAGTGTAAGCACATATTTACTGAACCCAAATGGAATTCGTCTTTAATAAGTAAGGAGAGAACTTTTACAGCGTGGAACCTGTGGAATGACTCGAGGGTTCTGCGCTAGGCGTTTCACCTGGATCAGGATTGCTAGTGTGTCTATTAATGAGAGAATGTGAGCGGTTTAGGGCACTATGTAGGAGGAGGTGGTGTTGTAGTGCTTTGTTTTGAACACTGCTGATTGGACAGCTGATCTGATCAAAGTTCAACAACTTACAGAAATTGAAAACGCTTACTTTTAAAAACTCTGACAAGCAGCAGAGGAATCCCTCTGTACCTGCTCGGGTCAGACAGCCAGGGTTCAGAAGAAATCTCTTTTTCCTTTTTTGAAATTGAAATTGAACTTGACATACTTTATCAGGAACAGAGGAAGAGAGAGAGAGAGAGAGAGAGAGAGAGAGAAAGTGAGAGATAGAGGGAGATTGGGCAAGCAAAAGAGCGAGGGATAGAGAGGGAGTTCCGTTATCACCCTGAAAATAGCAAACACGGGCTGAAGAGTTTGTCGGAAACTAACAGTGGCAGCTCTCACATCAAATCACGTTCATCACAAGCCATTAGTGCGGATGAGAGAGAGAGAGAGAGAGAGATACTCCATCAGTCCACTGTGTTCCAAACCACACACCATCACTCTATAGGCTATACACTGTAAATAATAATATTTAAGGAATAAAACACTCTGCGTGTCCTGCTGTTACAGTGAAATAATCAGTGATGGTGGGATGGTGTGATGAAGTGGAGTTACTGTCCCTCACCAGCCTCTCTTTTTTCTCTCTTGAAGTTAATAAGACAAAAGATGAATAAAAACTATGAAATGAATGCGTGACAATGAAAAAATGAAGACGTGGGAAAACTTAAAGTCACAGCTTTACCTCTGACTGTTACAGAGCGCTGACACTGGAGACTCCTTCCGTCAATGTTAAATAAACATCTCCTTACAGAAAACGTCACCATATCAACGATTACACACGTTTACTAATCTGTTTATGTGGAGCGTCTGCCGTACACGCCCCTGTGAACGAGCTGTTACTATAGAAACGATAACGTATTAGAATGAGAGCATTAATATAAACCTGCGCTACTGTCAGAGCTGCTGGTCTAGACAATTAATCAACACCTTCTGACCAATCACAATCCAATCATCAATACAGTAAAAGGAGCTGGAAACTGAGGTATAAAATCTGTTCTCCAGGGTGTGCAAGGGGGCCATCATTCTCCCTCTCTCCCTCTCCCTCTCTCTCTCTCTCTCTCTGTGTGTCTTTCTCTCAGGAGTTCATCTTTAATCTATCAGTCTTAGCATCAAAGCATCATCCAAGACTCCTCACTCTAATAATGTCTCGTAATAGTGCTGTGTTGAGGGAGAGAGACAGACAGATGAAAAGAGAAAGACAGAGAGATAGAAAGAGACAGAGAGAGAGTGTCTCTGTTTAACTCAGTTCATTAACGGTGCATTAATGCTTTAAACTCACACTGAGCCGCCTGCACACTCGCTGACTTACTCCTCTCACTTTTTCTTCTTCCTTCATTCCTTTCTGATTTCTTTTTCCTTTTGTTCTCCTTTCTTTCGTCTTTTCTATTTGATATTTTGTCTTTTCTGCCCTTGTCTTTTTTCGATTTTTAGCCTTTGGCCTATTTCTTTCTTTCTTTCTTAATGTCAACCATCTGACCATTTTTTTCCTTCCTCCAATAATTTGCAAGTCCTTCCATTCTCTTTTGCTTTCTTTGTGTCTTTCCTTTTCCTCTGCCTTTTTTCTTCCTCCCTTCTTTCTGCCTTGATTCCTCTTCTTTCTTTCTTTCTTTCTTTCTTTCTTTCCTGTATGAAGGAGTTGTGTAACTGGTTTTATTCCATTAACTTTCTGTCCCTCTAAGAATTCTGCGCTGGGAAGAAAAGATGTCAATGATATCGAGCTGAAATAATGAAAAGTTTTCCAGTCGTCCCAAACTCTCCCACAGGACAGGAACACGGCACTGACCATCTGTAACTCTCCATATGACAGCCTGTTTCACTGAATTAGCTAAATGCTAAAGCTCATTGATTAGCCCGATTCAGTTTTAAATGCTAATTAACAGTAAACAGCTAAAGAGGATTTTTTTTTTCACTTATTATTTATGTTCAGATGGTCACTCTGGCATTCGTTTGTCTTCTCCGTTAATTTGAGAAGACGACTCTAATTACTCTACAGCTGGATCAGTGTAAAGGCATTTGGATCGGAGGATTTGTGCTAAAAGTTCAGCAGCAACACACACAGCTCGGCTGCTGAAACTTTTGAGATGTTGATATTTGAATGTTTTTGGACTGCAGAGTTCAGTGATAAATCATTCAGCACAAAC
>CM040482.1:2344928-2349928 GCA_022758105.1 Pangasianodon gigas | reverse complement strand
TGATTTATGTTCCAACAATAACAAATTGAGAGGTGGAGAAATGATGGGGAAAAAGAGAGACAGAGAGAGTTCTGCCACGAGAAAGAGCTGTAAATCTAAAAACCAGCAGAGTGTGTGTGTGTGTGTGTGTGTGTGTGATCAAACTGAGGAATGAATGAATAAATCATTGACTCTTGTAAAGAGTTTTTCATATATTGTAAGTATATAGATTCAAAGGTTCAACACACACACAGACACACACACACACAGACACACACACCGGCTAGTTCACCGATCAACAGTTTCCCACCTGCTGGAAGTTTAAATAAGCCAGGTGCGCTACCTCCTGCTTACCTCATTTCGTCTGTGTGTGTGTGTGTGTGTGAAAACAGCATTACTTAACAGCACTGGGTCTCTGCATGACATCCCGCTCATTCACTAAGCTAACCACAGCTCACACACTCCTGCCTTCTCCTGTGTGTTAAATCCCAATAAAGCACAATACATGAGTCCATATATGGAATACTTATACGGAAATTAAAGTGGCTATGTTTACAATGTTCTATGTTTTTTTATAGCCTATATAGCGAACAGTGTGTGCGATTTGGGACATGCCCACAGATGATGGCATTTATGTGGAGTAGATAGTGAATAAGGCATGTGGTTTGGGACACGCCCACAGATGATGGCGTTTATGTGGAGTATATAGTGAATGGGGCATGAGGTTTGGGACACGCCCACAGTCGATGGTGTTTATGCAGTGTATATAGAGAATAGAGTGTGTGGTTTGGGACACACCCACAGATGATGGTGTTTATGCGGTGTATATAGAGAATAGAGTGTGTGGTTTGGGACACACCCACAGATGATGGTGTTTATGCGGTGTATATAGAGAATAGAGTGTGTGGTTTGGGACACACCCACAGATGATGGTGTTTATGCGGTGTATATAGTGAATAGGGAGTGTGAATTGGGACACGCCCACAGACAATGGCGTTTATGTGGAGTATACAGAGAATAGGGAATGTGGTTTGGGAAGCACCAAACATTCAGTCCTTCTGTGGTGTTTTTTGTAGTAATCAATGTTGCTTCATAATTATAATCCACTATATTAGTGTGCTACGTAGTGTACAGTGTATTAATTGTGATTTAGGACAAAGCCTGGTTAAATTTATGCAGAGATCTTGGTTGTGATTGGTCCATCAGCAGCAGGATTCTCCTCTGTTACACAGCGGTATGATGGTGAGGACGAACAGCACGCTGGTGTGAAGACACACTGAGACGTTCACAGGTTTAAATATGGCAGGAGCTCACACTTCCTGTGTGGCAGCTGAACACCTACAGGCTAATCCCTGCTAGCATGTAATTATGCTAATATGTGACAGACATCTTTCTCTCTTTTTCTCTTTCTCCTTTCATTCTCATTCACGTTGCTGCCTTCTGTTCCTTTTTATTCATTTCCTACTCCACGTTCTCCACCACTCTCTACAGAACCTACAGAAAATATTGATTTACAGATTTACAGACTTCAGACTCTTTCATTCCACACACAACGTTCCTGCAACGTTCTAAAACCATCTGCAGTAATAATTTTTTAATTTATTTATTTATTTACTTTTGCTAATATTGTCTCATATTTAACTTTTCTTTCTTCCTGTTGTTAGTCTTTAATACCTGCACTTTAACTGAGCTGCTGTGATAAGTGAATTTCCCCACTGTGGGATCAATAAAGTTTATCTTATCTTATCTTATCTTATCTTATCTTATCTTAATTCATTCAATTCAATAATAATTCAGTAATAATTAAAAAAATTCAATAACACAATTTACAAAACCAACAAACATTATGGAAATGCTCATGTTAAAAGAATTCAGAATTAATGAAGTGCTATTATTTAATACCAAAGTTACAACGGTAACATTAAGGAAATGTTTGGGGTTTTTTTCCCCCCAAGAACAAATTTCCTATGAACATTTCTTGTGAAACAGTTCTTGTGAATGATAAGTGGTATAACATGCTCTAACCTAACCTAACTTCTTTCCAAACAGATTTTTCAAGCTAGACTAAAAAATGTTCATAATCTTTCCTGCTAATGCTAGCTGAATTATGAAAAATGCACATTTTAATGAGGGAATTGTGATTCAAATGAAAGAAGTCATTAAAGTACAAGGAAAAGAAAAACAGAAAAAGGACAGCGGAGGAGCTACAAAAGCAAACCGCTCACCATTACCTTAAACACACGAACCTGAGTAGAAAAACCCTAGAGAAGGCTAGTTTTTTTAAATGGCTAGCGTTTCGTAGCGTTATTACGATAAATTAAACTATTATAATGAGGCTGTTCTGATAATAACTTTTGAAAATCAGTTTCTTTCAGCAAAATTTTTCAAACCAAAGAATTTTTTGTCTTGAATTTTGTTGTTTAATGGAGCTGCTAATATAGCTTAGCATGCCGTGTGCTGCTATGACAACAGCCCTAAGCTCACCGGCTCCACGCTAGTGGTTTCCAAATGACAGCCTTTTAAAAAAGCGGGATATTAAAGGGGCGGACGATGAGTGACAGCCTGCCAGAGGATAGAATTAAAGGGGAGGACGCTCATTTGAAGCTGATTACCCAAGCTGCTGGAATTAGCGCGCACAGAACGCCGACTGACAGGAGCAGAGGTAAAAACGTTAGAAATGCACAGGGCCAGCGATCAGACGATAATTAAAGCTTACTGCACTTTTGTTCCTCTTTTTTTCTCCTTCTTATTAATATATGTTTTAAAAAAAAGCCATTGTCTTAACTGTCCGAGTAAAAGAAGGTTTTGAATGTGTGTGTTGTTTCACGGTGGTGGACATGACCACCCACTGAAACATTCACAATTCATTCATCCGTTTATCAGACAAATAACTGACTGAGTGATCGGACAGATGAGTGAAGAGGGTGAACAGATGGACAGCTATTTCACTGAAAAGGAGTTTGGATGGTTGATTGACAAGTGGAGAAATTAGTGAAGATCTACAGTAACGTACTTTGTAGAGAATTAAAATAAAAGCCTAAAAGTCACTAAACTTGATGAATAACACACTGTGTGTGCTGCTGTTCCAGTACAATAATCAACAAAGCAGAGGCACTCAAAGTTATTTTCCTATAACAGCACATCCACAAGTTTTTTATCAACAGCAATTTACCAACGATTACAATGATTTTTTAATCAAAAAGTGACAAGTTGTAGTTTTTATCCGTTTATTGTTACATTTACACAAGATAGTTCCTGATGTCATTTATGTTATAGCATCTATAAACAGTCATTCCCTCACCACCTGTACATTGTCTCTCTTTTGAGATTAATAAGACAAAAAAAACACAGCTTGTCATGATACTGAGGAACCGCAAAGCGTCAACTCCTCTGTCCTGAAGACGTTGTAAAATTTAAAGTTACAGCTTTACCTTACCACTCTCTGTTACACAGTTACCGAAAAATTCACTAGCAGTAGCCTACAGGATAAGATAAGTGTGATAGCCTCTCAACTTCATTTGGTTTGAAGTTACGTTGCTATTAATGTCGTGTTTCTCCACCAAAATCTATGGTCACGAGCCGCTGCTGTGAGTAATACTACATGACGTACACTGAGCAATGAGCTCGAGCTGGTCTACTGTGAGTTAAAGGTGTGCAAGTGGGAAAAAGTCCCCAACAATTGTCAAAGTTCAGTGAATCGCATTAAACACTCATTATTTATTTGGGTCTAAATTTTAGAACGAATCCTCCTCCAATTCAGAATGATCAGCAGTTGGATTTTAAGCTCTGGAGGGAGCATGAGGAGGCTTTAGGAACAGAAGGTCAGATCTGAGATGAGGTTTGGAGGGTATTAGGGTTTAAGAAGAAATGATGTGAGAGACTCTAACTCATTATCTCTGTGCACACAATGTGAAAATGAAAGCACGAGGGAGAGCGAGCCATGAAGGATGCTGACCTTAACTACTGACCCATTCATTCCTCCACAGCCGTGCTTAAAGAGCACAAGACTGGAGATGGATGAAGCCTGTGCTTCCTGAACTTCTTAATTAGACATACGAGCTCATGGAGTAATGTGTGAGGGTTCAATGAACTTCCTCTCTCTCTTTCTCTCTATCTCTCTTCCTTTTTTTTCCTCTCTCACCTCCTCTGTGTCAGCTTCAGATCGGTGAACAACTTGCCTCCTGAGGGAACGAGCTTTTTGAGCAATGTGTTTACAATCTCGTCGTGTTGCCAATTAAAACTGCAAATCTGTCTTGGGACTGTAACTCATTAGTCTACTAAAAAATGAAATAGAAAAAAATATCTATGGTTATTTTAAGAAATGTGATGCCTGAGAAAGTGAACTCATGAAATGAGACAGTTTTGTTGACCATAAGGGCAGCAAATGGAGGAAAAAAATCCTTTACTTGTTATATTTATAGAACTGTCACAGAATAAGAAATAGAATGAGACCCTTTGGATTTAAATAGCGAGATATATAATATGATATTTTAGCAATGCTGTGCTTATTCTGGCTTTAAGGAGTGTAGTATGAAACGTGTGTGTCAGGCGGCAGAGATGGCTGCAGTTGCAGGTAAACGCTTTATTAAAAACAGATCCAAAACCATACACATGAGCTTGGGTCAAAAATCAGGCAAGGGACAGACGATGAACACACAGACTTTGGGTAGACAAAAACCAGATTCCAAAAAACAGAGAAGAAACAAGATCAAAAACCAGAAACCAGAAACAACATGGCTTGGTACGTTAGCAGTGAAACCCAGGATGTTACTTTGCATCGTGAGTCTGTTTGTGACTGGGTTTTATAGTGTGTGTGTGTGTGTGTGTGATTAAGTCTAGGTGCAAACAGTCAATAATCAGGTGACATGGAGCACGTGTGTTGGGAGGTGTAGTCCGTGGCGGCCATCTTTGTAGGCCGTGATGCATTATGTGAACTGGAATTCAACTCTGATTCCAGATTTTGTCTTAAAAACCCACCACCTCTGCTATTCTTTTTTTTTTTTTTTTTTAACTGGTCTTGA
>CM040482.1:2285875-2336339 GCA_022758105.1 Pangasianodon gigas | reverse complement strand
CACTATATGGGCCACATATACACCATCATCAGTCCACTGTGGACACGTCCTAAACCACACGCCATGTTCACTATATGGGCCACATATACACCATCATCAGTCCACTGTGGACACGTCCTAAACCACACGCCATGTTCACTATATGGGCCACATATACACCATCATCAGTCCACTGTGGACACGTCCTAAACCACATGCCATTTTCACTATATAGACCTCATAAATACCATCATCAGTCCACTGTGGCAGTGTCCTAAACCACACGCCATGTTCACTTTATAGGCCACATATACACCATCATCAGTCCACTGTGGACACGTCCTAAACCACACGCCATGTTCACTATATATGCCACATATACACCATCATCAGTCCACTGTGGACACGTCCCAAACCACACGCCATGTTCACTATATATGCCACATATACACCATCATCAGTCCACTGTGGACACGTCCCAAACCACACGCCATGTTCACTATATGGGCCACATATACACCATCATCAGTCCACTGTGGCAGTGTCCTAAACCACACGCCATGTTCACTATATAGACCTCATAAATACCATCATCAGTCCACTGTGGCAGTGTCCTAAACCACACGCCATGTTCACTTTATAGGTCACATATACACCATCATCAGTCCACTGTGGCAGCGTCCCAAACCACACGCCATGTTCATATATATATATATATATATATATATATATATATATATGCCAAATAAACACCATTATAAACTGTGGGCGTGTCCCGAACCACACTTTATTCATTATATATGTATGTTCCTGATAAACACCATTATAAACTATGGGCCTGTCGAAAAACCACATAATAAACACACTGTTATTAATTTGGTAAATTGATGGGGGAATTGAAACCATGGCACATTTCTTTTTGATGTCTCTGTACAGAGCAGAAGACTGCAGCTTGAAGACGTGGCCGATGATGAGACGCAGAAGTTTGCAGTAGTGCTTTTTCTTGACGGAGCATCGGTATGCCGTGTTCTTCTCCGGCCACAGAAACACATCATTATGCAAATGAGGCGAGTTTAATGGAGGAAGGCGAGGTTAGTGTTTTATGATTATTAATGTCTTTTGCCTGCAGCTTAGATCAGCTGACCTCGCTGAAATATTTACATCATAAACACTGTGAGACACACACATACACACACATACACAATCTTCTTGTGCAGGAAAATCCATTGAATACAATCATCGTTAAAACTCAGATGCAGATCTGTTGATGAGAATTTAGTCAGATAAATATTTAGGTAAAAATAGAAGCAGCATTATAACTACAGTGTGTAGCTAATCTCTGGAACATTATATAATCCCTAAGCTCCGCCTCCAAAGGTTTGAAGATGAAACTGCCGTAAAAACATGACACATATTCTCTTTATTGCAACATTATGCTAGCTTAAAATGAACTCAGCTGGTTATTACTAGCTAGCTAACTTATCATAATGTGCTCGTTCTGATACGTTATGGTTTCTATAGTAACAGCTCATTCACAGGGACTCGTACCGTTTCAAAAACGTGTAATTGTTGCTATGGTGAAGTTTTCTGTAAGGAGATGTTTATTTCACATTAATGGAAGGAGTCTCCAGTGTCAGCGCTTCGTAACAGTCAGAGGTGAAGCTGTAACTGAGGGAATAACTGTTTATAGCTGCTATAATGTAAGTGAGAACAGGATCTAACTTGTTTAAATGTAACCATAAACGGATAAAATATAATACATGTCGTTCTTTGATAAATAAAAAAAGGAATTGTTGTTAAATTGCTGTGATATAAGAGGAATATTATACTTGAAGATATTAAAAATAAAAGAACTGATAATTGTGATGAGTTAACCACCAATGCTGGTGGTGCAATGAATTATGGGTATTTTCAGTTCAGTTCTAATGAGCTTTATGACCAGATCATATCATTTAAATGAGGCTATAAAACAGGTTCTAAATTAATAAAATGTTTAAGATACACATAGAGGCAGATCGATTTACACACACACACACACACACACACACGCACACACACAGTAGTGTGACTCATGTACGTATCAGTGAGCCAAAGCGGTGTTGTATCTCTTCTCCCTAATCATATTTTTAGTTCCTCCATGTCAGGATGTTCTTTCTCTCCGCTCAGCAGCAGGGTGTTTGCCGTTACGAGGGCAGTGCCAGGCTCTGCGTGGGCACCGAGGTCCGGCCGGAAACAAAAAGACAGAGCTGCTGGACGAGTCACAGAATGAGCAGTGCTGAGTGTTGAGCTCACACTCCTCCACAGACACCATCACTCCATCCAGCACAGTACTACTGTTCCTGCAAAGATCATTTCACATAATCATAAAGAGTTTTTTTAGATCTCTGTGGTGCTAACAAAAATGATTAAAGGTCCATCTCCATGCGGTGCTGTTATAGTAAAATAATCAACAACAGCAACGACAGTGTGGCGTGATGAAGCACGATGAGTTACCAATAACATCCAGAAGTTGATTATTATCCTATAACTGCATGTCCCCAGGTGTTTTATTCCTTTTATACCACAGCAATTCTTCAACCATTACAAAGTTTATATTTATTAGACAATGATGTCGCAGTACATTTTATTCATTTACGGTTACATTTCATGTTCTGTGAAACAAGTTCCCTCACCAACCCTTACTTTTTTTCTCTCTTGCAGTTAATAAGACAAAAAAAAAAACAACAAGACACCACAAAGCGTAAACTCCTGAAGATGTTGGAAAAGTTACAGCTTTACCTCTGACTGTTACAAAGCGCTGACACTGGAGACTCCTTCCATAAACATCTCCTTACAGTTCACTAAAGTTCACCACATCAATGTTTTTTTAAAAAATCTGTGTACAGTATGTGCAGCGTCCACCATGCAAGTCCCCACGAATGAGCTGTTGCTATGGAAACAATAACGTACGAGAACATGGGATTTGCTGCTGCACTACTGTCAGAGCTGCTGTTATAGAAAATTAATCAACACCTTCTGACCAATCACAATCCAGAATTCATCAGCACTGTGCTATCAGATGTTTAGGAATTTAAGTAAAAGACCTTTACAAAAAACACCAACATTTTATTTCACAATCAACATTATAAAATGATTTAGAAATTTAGCTAGCTGATGTTACTGACAATGCTTCGAACATGGTACACACTTTCCAAGGTTTCCAAGGTTAACCTTTGCTAATTAGCTAATCTGATCATTATCTTCAATTTTAGTCACGGTATCTTTTGGAACATTGACAGAGCATTTGGTCATGCACACACACACACACACACACACACACACACACACACACACACACACACACTAATTAAACAGAGAGAATGTTGTAATGACCTTCGCTGTCTGCGTTTGAGCAATTACACACATGCTAACCTTTCTTTTATTGACTAGCCTCATTAACCTTTCACCTCTCTCACTAGGTTCTGTTCTTCCAGTTTCAAGTAGAGTTTGGAGATCAAACTCACATACATCACAAACACACACATCTGTTTTCCTCACAACTAACACACAAATCCAACACATCACACCAGACTTGTGTGACGTTTCCAATTTTCCAACAGGATCCACAGTCAAGCACAAAAATATTTAATCAATTACGCACATTTACAAGAAGTTTATTCTCCACACTGCATCTTTTCCTTAAAACGAATTAGTAATTAAATCACTTGTCAAGTGTAGTAATGTCTCTGTACTGTTTACTCGAGGCTTTAGTTAATAAGATTGAATTCACTCATCATATTCGTTACTGAACTCGTGTTTGCTCTTTAGTGCTGAGTTTTTGGACAGCTCTGTGTTTGAGCGTTTCCACTTCACAGCAGCTGCTAAACTGCAGTTTGTGCCTCATGCAGAGTGTTTAGGAGCCGTGTCCCAGGCACAGCTTACATGATGAGCTAATGAACCGAAAATGCATTTCAGATGGACCGTGTGTGCTTTCTGTGGCCACGTCAAGTCGGTTTTCAGCTGGGCCTCCTGACAGACATACTGGGAATGGATGCTATGTGTATAAAAAGATCAAAATGCACCAGATTCAGTGTAAAATGAGGAAACTAGACAAATAAAACACTGTGTCACCAGAATCTGCGCTAGAGATAAAACACTGATTTATTGTGTGAAAGAATGTGGGAGCCCAGGAGCATGAACCGGAGAAGAGAAGAGAAAATGAGAGGAGACCGAGGAAGAGAGGAGAAGCAAGATGAGAAGAGCGAAGAAGAGGAGAATAAATGAGAAGAGAAGAAAAGAAAATACAAGAAAAGAAAGGAAGGAAGAAAGAAAGAAAGAGCAAAGAAAGGAGAAGAGAGGAAATGAGGCAAAAAGAAGAAGAGTAAAGAAGAGCAAAAGGAGAGAAGAAAAAGAATAACCAGATGAGAAGAGAATTAAAGAGAAGAGATAAGAAAAGAAAAAAAATAGAAAAGAATAGAAAAGAAAAGAAAAGAAAAGAGTAGTGCATATGATACAGGACAGGCTGAGATAAAGTGAGCATGTGTGTGTAATGTGTAGAGATAATTACACAGAGAGAGAGAGAGAGAGAGAGAGAGACAGAGAGAGAGAGAGAAGGAAGAGAGAGAGAGAGAGAGAGAGAAGGAACACACATGGCTGTAATGAGGAAGACGAGTGCTTCACCGTGCTCTTCAGCAAGAGCCACACATTCATACAGGTTCACACAAATCACACACTTTATATATATGTAAAACACACACACATACACACACACACACACACACACAGTCACGAGTGCTGAAAATAGCACACACATGTTCAGTCAGGTGCTGCACAATGAGACTCTGTGTCTAATAATGAAGTTTCATCAGCTGCACGCTATCTGCCTTGGTATCCATGTCCTTCAAAGGTTCCTGTCTCGTTGCCCTTATGAAAAATTCCAACAGCATTCCCATGGGAATCCACGGGTTTTTGGGGGTCACCAGAGGAACTTGCTGAGAACTCATAGGGGTGTGAGTACTGTATGGATGTATGGATGTATGAGTTTTCATTAAAATTTATGATACTCCTAAAGAAGATATTGAATCATCTTTGAAACTCACATGAAGCTCACATGATACTGACATAAAAATTCCCAGAAATCCCGTAGCATACCATACACCTTCCATGAAATTCCAATGTAATGTAAAGCTTATTTCACATCGGACATCTAGTGGACATCCAATAGAAATCAGACCATGTTCTAATGAGTAGCCCATAAAACCTATACTCTTTAACCTATTGTTCTTTAATAAATAAAAGTGTGTAATTGTTAGTAAATTGCTGTGGTATAAGAGGAATAATACACTTCAAGTCATGCTGTTATAGTCATGCTTTCATGCTGAAACAGCTCAGTAGTGTGACACTATAAATATTCATCTCCGTGCTAGCATATAACACACACAAAGTGTTCTTCAACTAAATAAGATAAGAAAAGCAACCCTGAAGTGACCCCGAAGCCACAATGAATAAGAATTATACTGCAATAAATAAAATGTGGTATGTCTGGTATGCAGAACAAGTGCTGCAGTTTTCATAAAATGTATGATATTTAGCATTTAAATTATGCTAGCAATCTGTCTGCTCATGAAAAAAAAGCAAGGCTGCTCAACACATGGCCAACCTGAATTCTCGCCAACATGCTTTCGCTGGAATTCAAGCTCTGGCACCTAGAATGTAATCACAACAGGAATTTTCCATGAGTTTTTAAAGAGAATATGTGAGAACACTTTGTCCAGCTAACTTTGAGAATGTTAGCTTGTCATTGCTGAATGCTAGCACGCCATCTCTAGATGATTGGTCACCAAATATCATCCAAATCTATGCAAATTTCCAAACAAATAAGGAAAATTCATTTGGATTAAATCTTATATTAGGCAGATTGTAAAAAATGCATGAAACTCTGTGAAAAATTACAAAGGGTTGCGCTTATAGTTCATAGAGTCTGAAAGTTCTCGCACACCACCCCATTGCTACGCTCCCTCCACTGGCTTCCTGTAGCTGCCCGCATCAGAATTAAAACACTGACACTTGCCTACAAAGCCAAAAACGGACCAGCACCCACCTACCTCAAAGCCCTTATCACACCTTCCACTGCACCACGCTCCCTCCAGTCCTCTAGCACTGCTCGACTGCTCCCACCATCTCTCAGGGTACAAGGAAAACCTGCGTCGAGACTCTTCTCTGTTCTGGCGCCTTAGTGGTGGAATGAACTTCCCCTAGATGTCCGAACAGCTGAATCACTGGCAGTCTTCAAACGATGACTAAAGGCCTACCTCATCTCCAAGTACTTAAATTAGCACTTGTGTGTTGTCTCTGTTCTTTTCTTACTATATTGCCTCCATTCTTAGTCCATAGCCTAGTGAACCAGTATCAAAATGTATTTATTGATAGATACTTCAAAGCACTTCTGTAAGTCACTCTGGATAAGGGCGTCTGCCAAATGCCATAAATGTAAATGTAGAAAAAAAACCCCAAAAAAACAAACAAACAGATTTTTCATTTCTGCTGAATGAGAATTCAAATATTGAACCAAATCCAGAACAATATGATTGAAGAATAATAAGATTTTCTATCAATGCAATCTATCAAGATAAAAGCATAAAATCAAGTCTGATCCAACCACATAACCATTATAGTCTAATCCAAGAATAGAACTGTTACATTAGAGTCCAAGCCAAGTAAAGAGCTATTAGCCAATCCAAGCATAGAACAATTTAAGCAGAATCCAGTCCAAACAAAGAGCCATTAGAGTCCGATCCAAGTGTAAAACAATTAAACATACTAACATAGAGATATTAGTGTCCAATCCAAACATAGAGCTAATAAAGTACAGTCTAGTCTACGTATAGGGCAAATAATGTAGGATCCAGTCTAATGCCAAGCAAATCCAAAGACAGAGCCACTGGAGTCCAATCAAAGTATAAATCTGCTAAAGCGGAATCTAGTCTAAGCACATAGCTTAGTGTTTGAGGGTTGAGGATTGATTAAAGAAACAATAGATAGGGTTGGAGTTAGGGTTAGCACTTGATATAAATATATAAAAACTAAAGCCAAGGTGTGGAAAGTAACGTCAAATTCAACAGAAAAAACTTTCCAATGCAGCGTTTTTATTAATTTTACTGACTGATTGGATTTCATTAGAAAAGATCATGTGAATTCTCATGAATTTGCAATCATGCCACCATCTTAGATTTTCAGCTGTGTAATGTTTTTCTGCTCCCTGTCTGTATTTAAAGAGGATAAATAAGGCTTTACATATTTATGTCACGCATGTACTGTGTGGTGTCTCCGAACGTTCTGTCACTTCTGTGCCGAAATGCCTGCACACATCTGCATAGCATTTACTGGCCCTTTGGGAGGTATTAATAATGTGTGTAATTAACATGTATCTTTGCTACAAGGTACAGTAGTACACACACACACACACACACAGAGTGCAGCCTATCACACACGGCACTTCTACCCAGCTGACTTAATGACTCTTAATGACTTCTTAATGACTTTTTAATGACTTCATTATACTGATCTGCCTGTGCCACACACACAGACTCACAAATAAGCTGGAAAACCCCGGAGATGTGGGATATCACCACTACCTGCTCTACGTTCTGCACACTCGTTCTCAAAAAAAAAAATCCCCCTGTACGTGTGTATTATGAGACAAGCCTTGTCTGGGGCTCATTAGGGAATCTGACAGGATGGAATAAAATAAAAACGCAATATACTGGAGTTAAGTAGGCTTGCTGTTTGAGCAGTGGCCTTAGGAATGGATATAAAAAGGGAAAGAAAGGAAATGAAAGAGGAGTTAAACGAACAGAGATAGCAAATTAAACCTCATCTATTCAACACACTATTTGTAGAAACTCTAACAAGCGAGATTTTATTACATTTCATAAAACATTAAATGCTAACGCCACTCCCTTAACCTTTTTTATTCACACTTCACATACCTGTAACATATCTCCTATATACCTGTAATGTATATCTCCTTTTCTTTCATTTCTGGATTTTGCAAGCATGAAAACTGTTTGAGTTTAATTTGACTGTTTGACTGTTACAAAGAACTGACACTGGAGACTCCTTCCATAAATGTTAAGAACATTGGTATTACTGGGGATGGTGCCGCCTGGGGGCTGTGGAGACGGCTTGGGGATTTCATATGGAGAGTTGTACTGTGATGGCTTGGGACTGCGATTGCTGTGGTGGCTTGGGACTGCGATTGCTGTGGTGGCTTGGGACTGCGATTGCTGTGGTGGCTTTGGGGCTGTGGTTGCTGTGGTGGCTTTGGGGCTGTGGTTGCTGTGGTGGCTTTGGGGCTGCGGTTGCCACCAGCAGCTTTGTACTCATGACTCCACCAGTGGACAGTGGATAGGTTTAACAAACCGGACTTCATGGGAAAACCGTGATGAATTTACTGGTTGCACAATTGCACTATTTGTCCATGTAGTACACTGTTATAGAGCGGATTTATTCATAATCACACTACCTGTTAGCACCCAAATGAGGACGGGTTCCCTTTCGAGTCTGGTTCCTCTCAAGGTTTCTTCCTCATATCATCTCAGGGAGTTTTTCCTCACTGCCGTTGCCTCTGGCTTGCTCATTAGGGACAAATTCACATATTTACAATTTATTTTGGTTTAATTTAATCTGAATGTATTTATTTCTTTAAAGCTGCTTTGTGACAATGTCCATTGTTAAAAGCGCTATACAAATAAAATAAAATTGAATTGAATTAAATAAACTCCTCCTTACAGAAAACTTCAAACATATCAACAATTAACCATGTTTTTTAATCTGTTTCTGTGGGCCATCCACCATTCAATCCCTCTGAATGAGCTGTTACTACTCATTCAACAGCACTGTGGTGTAAATGATGTTAGCTCAGCTCAGACCTGGCCAGTTTTCACCCACTTTACCTTGACAAGTGCATGAAGGTGACTTGCGTGAATGTGTGCGTATAAGGACGTAAGCGGTGCGTGTGGACACCTTGTCCTCTGTCAGAAACACAACCATTCAGGCAGAAGAGTCTGGATGAGGACAGCAGCTTAACACTGCCGAATTTTTTCAGGTCACGCCAAAGTCACAGCACCACGAAGCCCATCGGCTTCCATTTCACTGATGCTGCTGTTTTACAGCCAGCTGATGAAAAAACCACGAGGCAGAAAAAAGCTGTTAGTGTGCAGTAAGTTATCACATTAAATCGGTTATTATTTCCACAAAATGTATGAAACCTGTTGCCTGTTTGTTCTTTATTCCTTGCCCCTGTTATCAATGGGTCAGTGAATTCCATCACACATATGATGATTAGATTGTATATCTGTGTTGTTTTAAAAAAAAAAGACTTTCTGAAAAGGAAAAAAGACAAGGGAGTGCATCCTTATTTGTGTTTACAGCAGAGATTTTAAAAAATGGCAGTGACAACACCTTTTAGTCCTTTACGCGACCAGTGCAGCCACCTGCAGCCAAACATCCATATCTTTAAAAATGTTCATTTATGTCCAGAGAAACATTTAAGGACATTGTTAGCCAAAATATTTTTAAATATAAAAACATATCCCATGTCTCAAATCATATAAAACTGTACTAGTATCAGTTTCATGTAGTTAAAAACCTGACCAAATTTGTAAATGATTTTTTTCTGGCAAAAAATAGCATATGTGCAACAATATTATCATTTTCATTCAATATTTTTTATTGTTTGGAAATGATAACTACTTAGTCAAACAGAGGATCTGCTACAGAAGCCACACTGGTTCATGTTAAGAAAACGTGAACATTTTTGAAAAATTATTTTATAAGTTTATAAAACCCTGAAATGCTTTCCTGGGTCTGCATATGGTTTGAGGATCTTTTTTTTTTTTTTTATAAAGAAACAGATAAATAGAAAGAGAGAAAAACCAGGTTCGTTTTTCAGAGCTGAGAAAAGAAAGAAATGCAAGCATTGTGATCATATGTATTGAGGGGGAAAAAAAGACAAATTGTCATACTTGTCTCTCTAAACCAAATGGTGAACTAATCATGCAGTCTGGTCTGCAAAGGCTGAACAGCTGCTCTTCCGTCATCTTCTGATTTAACAGCTTTCTAACAAATGGGATCAGCAGAGAAACATGAACAGCATATCAGATGATGGATGTATTCTCAGTGTCTGGAAAAGGCAAGCTGACACGAATCTATACTCCATTTACACTCTTTACAGCAGCAGATAGGAATGTATGTGCCAGTGTTGGTAAAGAAGGAACTAAAATGAGCTCTGGTGTAATCTGTCCCTATGGCAACGGCTATCAGAAACCTATCAGAAATGAGTGTGAGTTCTGCGTCTAAAGCGAGCAGTGTGATAAGTCACTCTCTTATGTTCTGGGTCCTTACAGAGCCAGAGATCTTTTGAGGTCACTCAAAAGTGGCAGTGACCTTGTTTGATTTTTATATGAAGTGTTAACCCCACTTCATAACTTATACATTTACAAATGTACAATCCTGTTTCAGATTGTTGTCTGCGTTTCTCGCATTAGCAGTTTTTAGTGTTACCATTTGGCAACGCTATCAGTTGATGATACGCAACTCTATATTTCCTACTTTGTTTGTTCAAAGCCATATAAATGTACAATCACTAAACAGAGTTCTGAAAAAACCTTTTCGTGTCAGACCTGAAGCCTGAACCTAACATCTCTATATTAAACGGGTCTAGATTGGCTGCAGTTATTTATTTTCAATGAAATCTGCCAATTTTCAGCGACATGAAGAGAAGCAACCTCAGGCCAACAAAGTGGGTGGGATAAGCAGTGCAACATTGGGTGGAGTTTAGCTTTATGAAAGTGTAATGATGTGCCAACCACCAATGGGAGTGAAACATCTGTTTTTTTTTTAATTCCAGATTTTTGCTCCTATTCCTTTTTTCATCTCTGATTCTAACACTATAGACAGTGAAGCAGTGCATGGATGCAGTTTAATCCCCAGCATTTTCCTCAGAATGTGGAAAGAAATGTGTGAAATGTGGTTGAATGAGCAATATTGCATATGTTCTGTGGTTAGCTAGAGTCTCAACCTGACATGCTCCACCCACAGATAACAGAGAATCATGTACGTATTGTACACTCAGCTGGCTGCCTGCTTCAGAATCGTGAAGGAAGCAACCTGACTGGATATTCACACTTCCATGTATACGCACTTCTCTGCACCAGTTTCCAAAGGAAATACAAACATTTGAACAGTGACATGAGCTTTTTGGGGGCAACATACAGTCACTGGATTGAAAAAGAGTACACAGCGTAAAAAGTGTTATTAGGGCGTTAGTGGTGAGGAAATGAGATATGCCTGTATATTTGCAGACACAGGAAAACCTTTGCGGTTGGTTCTTTGCATCCACATAAATGGCCTCTTTTGTGAACGTACAGTATGTGGTTCTTGGTCACATTTGAGTATTGGCTACCATTGCTGGCCGTTTCATTGTTGGTATACAAAAATCATTATTTTCCAACAATAGGCAAGAAAACCTTGGAGCATTTCCACCACTGGAAACCACTGGAAAGGCATAAAATTCTTATCAAATGAATCTGCAATCATGATATAATGCTGGAAGGAAATTGTGTGACCTTCTGGTAGATGGTGAAATACGTCAAAGGAAAAACCAACATACAGTGTCTCAGCTGCAAGAGCAGCTTCCATGCACCTTAGCATCAATTCTACAAGTCTCTGGAACTGTAATGGAGGGATGAAGCACTGTTCTTCCAAAAGATACTCCCTCAGTTGGGGAGTTTTGTTGATGGTGGTGAAGAGTCCTGTCTAACTCGTTACTCCAAAATCTCAGCTGGGTCTGTATTACCCACATTAGCATCTTTTAGTTGTATATACAAAGTTTAATTATAAGAATAAAGGCATGCAATATTATGCAAAGTATATGGAAATTTAAATATATACAAATGTAGTGAAAATAAATCAATTGGATAATGAGCGGATTGAAATTGAGTGGGCAAAAGAGTGGATCATGTTAACAAACTAATTCTAGCTAAACTACCATGCCAACATTGAAGAATGTCTGTAGAGAAGCTTTATAGTTACATTCTAATGGTGTCCCTTTGGTTGGTCCTGATCCTTGAAGTGACTTTACTCTAATCATCCACTCCAATTCACACCTCCAAGAATAGCACATGAGGACAAATTTCATAAAAAGCCTAGATCATAAAAGTGTTGTGCATTTACACAACTTCCTCCAAAGTTCTAAGCATGATTTTACAATGGCTTTAACACCAAAGATGACCTGAGGTGCCTATGCATTTCAAGAAAATGGAACGATTACACATCCAGTAAGCATGTAATTGTCAAACAACAACACAGTACATGATTAAGTAGGTTATGATTGTCCGGAGTAATTTTGTAATTTGATGTACCTTACAGATGACCTCAAGTGAGTTTTAAAGGGCAGTTTATGACCATCACAGGCAGGCAGAAAGTGGAAATTATATAAATCCTTTAGTGCTCTAATACCAGAGTTCTGCTGATCCTGTGTCAAGCTTTCTTGGTGTGATTAATGGCTAGATAGATGGTCCTATTAGCACCCATTAGTGACGGTTTAAAAGATGTACCAAAGATGGCACACAAATTTTTATATTTCCTACTTGGTTTGTTCAAACCCTTATGAATGTACAACTGTGAAACTGTGTTGCAAAATGGGCCTTGTTTTCTTGTCAGTCCTGAAGCCTAAACACCTGAGCCTCTATATAAAACTCATCTGTCTTTATCGACTGAAACAGCAGCAATGTAACATGATAAAGCAACCAGAAGTCATTCATTTTCAGCTAAACCTGGCAATTTACAGTGACACGAAGCAAAACAACCCTTGGCAATGGAAAGTGGGTGGAACAAGCAGTTCAAGCTTGCAAATAAGATGTGAGGAGATATGCCGACTACCAGTGGCAGTGGAAGCGAAAGACAGTGGTGTGCTTCTTCTTTTTACCCCATTGTGAAACATCTGTGTTTTTTTGGTTTCAGATATTTGTTCTTAGTCACTAACTCCTGAACCAATAAGTGAGGCTCGATGCTCAGTTCCAGGCTTGAAGTAGGGCTTTGAGCCTGGAACTGAACATCAAGACTCACTTACTGGTGAGTGCATCATGACTGGGATCCCACAGGACACAAAAAAGTGGCAGGAGCAGGCAGTCAGATATGAAGCTTGTAGGCCAAACAGAAAGGACACATCAGTCAGAAGAACTTTGTATTGATTTGCAGTGATGCTTTCCTGTACGTGGACAAGGGGAGACAAACCATGCCAGAAAAAATACACCACACACACACACACACACACACACACACACACAGTATAACAGAGCCACCTATATATACATTTATATCCTCAAACACCCAAAAACCAGACACATTTTGTGTCTGAGATGAACAGATGGAAGCATTAGCAAGGAAAACGTTTCCTTATTTCCATCCATAGCTGTCACCAGTCTGATGAGTGTCTTCGGTCGGATGTTTTTAAGTGACTTTCTCTCTCTCTGTCTCTCTCTCTCTCTCTCTCTCTCTCTCTCTCTCTCAGTGCTCCAGCAGATGATGAATCCACTTGCTGCTTTCGGATAATGAAACAGTGGGTGTCACTTTATCTCTTTCCTCATCCCCCCATCTGTGACTCTGCATTTCAGCCCTCGCTCCACTTGTTTTTCCTCAGTTTTCATTTTCCCTCCTTCCTTTCATCATTCCTTTCACCAGCCCACACCTCTCATTTCATTCTCTTTCTATCTGTCCTTTCATTTTTCATCACTTCCTCCATTTTTTTTGTACATTTTCTTTGTCTCATTTTCTCTCACTTCTTGCCTCTCATCTCAGTTTCTTTTCATCTTTTTCTTTCTCCACCTTTCCACTCTTTTAATAAGCATATTTTAGTCATTATAGCCCACAATCCTCTGTTTTCACATCTCATTCTCTCCATTTTTTTCCTGTAACTTCTCTTCCAAACAAATTTCACACAAGATCCATTGTAAGTCTAACAAGAGAGAGTGATTTTTTGAATTTCTTATGAATGAAGTAATTAAAACTAACCTCGGCCCTCGTTCAAACATTTCAACAACCTTATTTTGGGTGGTTCATGCAAACTCTTCAATGCAACGTGCTGTACAGACATATACATAGGACGAGGTTAAAAAGGTATTTACGATTATGCATTGCCCAAAGGGTGTTCTCACAATAGAACCTAATACAAACCCAGGATCAATTTTGGGGCTAGATTATCAGGGGGTGTCAATAACGCCCAGGAATTCCTTCTGAAATTTGAATCAATCATGCAATTCTATTTATTATTTCTGTTCTTCACATTGTTTTTAAAATGAGAGAGAGAACATGTACACTTATTGTCCTACTGCCTTGATAAACTGTGATTGCACATCACATGTTCATATTCATATGAAACTGAATAAATTCTAACCACTCATGGGATCAGATTAGCTAAAGACCTACAGTATTTGGATTGGAGTAGTTTTACACGGGGTGGTGAGTAATGTAATTATTACCAGAGTATCGCAGGGATTTCCCTCCCATACAAATGTATTATAGCAGTCATTATTTTACAGACCGCACACACATGCATCTGGAAAGATTATGCCACATTTTACATCCTATAAAATGACCAGCAGAAATAACCCCATGTAATATTTATCCCATTCAAACTGACAAATCAGTAACAGGAAAAGGAAAAGACCTTTTGTGCTTCTTCTTCAGCATAAAGACACCCCAGGAAGCGCTCTCTCTTTTCTATTGCCTCCCACCAAAGCCAGAACAAACACAAGTCCGTGTTTCAAAGCAGAACAATAAAATATAGTCGACGTTTACAAGCATGTGTTGGAGAAACGAAGCTTCAGGGGGTTTAGTTGAGTTATTGTGTTCTTAGTACAGGTACAGTCTATATTCATTTTATGATCATGTGACCTTCTAATGATCAGGCACAACTCGTGCAGCCACGCCCCCTTACAACAAGCGCAATTAGTGTCTATTAGAATTGAGTGTAGTAGGCGTGGAATTTTTAGTCTAACAAGCAACTGTACACCTGATTTATACAGAGATCACTTATTCCATGCAAATCAATTATAATTACCACAGACGTCCTCCAGCAATGTTACTTAACTGGAAATCCTATCCTGTCCAAACAGGCCTTAAAAGTGAATGAGAGTGAGTTAGGACTATGAGGTGTTTCACATATAAAAATGTCCACGACTCCACTGCCCTCAAGTCCTCTCATCTTTCTCAATGAGTTGAGTCATGCTAGCACTTTACGGATTTGCAATCATGAGAGAGCGTTGCCTTGTCTTTTCATCATTTCTCTCCACACAGCCCACACTCACTTGTCTAAATGAACACAGCCAGTGTTTTGGCATCATGGCTAATGCATGAGTTTCTCATCATCCTCTAAGACATAAACTTTACTGCAATTATCTTCAGAACGAGGCGCAATATTTCAGAGCAGCACAAAATTACAGTTCCACAGGTTTCGACGAGACGCACATGCTCTATTTTCAGCCTGTTTTATTACTGCAGCACAATGAACCTGTTTATGCTGTAATTTAAAGTATTGTTAAAGATAACAAATCAGCTCGCTTCTCCACGAGCGCATGTGTGTGAGAGTGTGTGAGAGAGTGTATCTATGTGTTTATGCAGATGTGCCCTAGGAGACACACATACACACACATGCACACACAGCTCGGAGTAAATGAACCAAGATTTTCCCATTTGTCCCAGGCCAGGGCTGCGTCAGCGCCAGCACAGAGTCCTGCTCTCTGCAGTGACCTGGAGGCAACACCCTAACGACGAGCTGATGGAGGATTTGAATTCCTAATGAAAGGCATAAAAATCAAACTGTTTGAGAAATGAGTAGTGTAATAGATCAGGACGTCACTTAAGCATGTCACCCAAATGAATTTGACTAGTCCTCTTGCCCTCTTTCCTCCTTAACACACTTTTAGACTCCCAAGTGACACAATAGAAAAGTGTTCATCTATCATCAGGTGATTGAATGTTTGATTCCTGACGATGCCACAGCCATCCGTGGCCCAGAGTCCAAGAGAATGTAATTGACCGTGCTCTCTGGGTGGAATTGATGGTATAATCTCTCTCCCCTGTCAATCAGAGTGACACTTAGCAATCACAGGCATCTGTGGGCTCATGTATGTAAAAGAGGGCAGATAGTGCATTCCTCCCTGTGAAGCAGCATGAGATACAGTTTGAAAAGATGAGGCGGCTTCACATATCTCAGAGGAAGCACATGTTAGCCTTCATCCTCCCCATTTGGTGACCTTCATCCTCCCCCGTTGGTCATGTGATGGGGAGAGCTGGCTGGTGGGTGAGAATTGGCAAATGATCAAAATTGGGGAGAAAAAAACTTCTCCTGTTTCTACAGAAGAGATTCTGCAGCTTCTGTCATCCACCAATTCTACCAGCTGTACACAGGATCCCATCCCATCCACAATGCCCCAGACCAACTTGCAAGACCCCCTGCTATTCATTACTTTTATTGGAAATGGCTCTGGTCACTTACTATCTGCCTTCAAAACAGCAAGGGTTATAACTGTTATGACCCCGGGCAGGTCTAGGATATTTCTGGAGTCAGTTACGTTTGGTGGTAAGCAGAAGGGAGAGGAGTGAGACCAGTAACCATGAGGGACACAGTCCTGTAATACAGTGTTATACAACGTATACATATACAATGGCTTATTTTAAAATGTAGTTTACGAGGGATGCACAGGAAGTAAAACAAAGGATACTATTTACAATGAGTTTCTCATATAAGCATGGTTATGAATGCTACAAAACAACTGGACATTTTCTCAACACAAGTTCAGTTATGAGTGCTACAAGCTACTGGATATGGGTGGCGGTAAAGGAAAGAAATAATAGAAAAAAATTGTCCCTAATTCAGGGATCAAGCTCTTAACCAAAGAAAACAACAGAAAAACTAACTATACTATATTTCTGTATACACTATACTTTTGTATACACTACACTTCTATATATACTTCTGTATACACTACACTTCTATATATACTTCTGTATATACTTCTGTATACACTATACTTCTATATATACTTCTATATATACTTCTGTATACACTACACTTCTGGATATACTTCTGTATATACTTCTGTATACACTATACTTCTATATATACTTCTATATATACTTCTATATACAATACACTTCTGGATATACTTCTGTATATACTTCTGTATACACTATACTTCTATATAAACCAGAAATACATGGAGTGGCCCCCACCCCCTTACCTGCTGATGCTATATAATATATTACCTACGTGTCTGTGAGGTATAGACATGTCCTGGCTTCTCTGTCCTGGAACCTGTGAAGCGTAGGAAAAAGATATTAGTCAGTTGGAGCAGTATGTCTTGCAAGTAACACACAAAATGCTTCAAACAAAATGTGCAAATAAAGATTCTTGAAAATCTTTAAAATATGCCGCTGCACTGTGTAACAATCGATTAATATGGCTCTCGTGTTAGTGTGGTTGATTGTTTGCTCGGCATGGGTCTGCTTCTTCCTTTCTTCTTTCCTTCCCGCCGCCTTTCCTCCATGGCAACGTAATCCAATTTGCCATTCTGCACATCCGGTAACACCTTAAAACACAAACTGGTACACAATAACAAAATACATGCAGGTGCATGAAACATCCCTTACTAGACACCTCAGACATCAGCAACTACTGACTACTATCACTTCTCTCCTGTCTGTCTAAAGTTATTGATGGCGCTGTTCATGATGAACTTTTTCACATTCTTATCCAGAACAAAGTGGCACACGCCACAGAAACGGCTGTCACTGAGAAACTCAGTGCCACCAGATCAGCCTTGCTGTCATCAGTTCTGCTCCTTCAAACTCAAGACGCACCTGTCTGTCTAGGAATTAGTGACCCAAAATGGCATTGGTTTGTGTCTTAGCTTCGGGGATGACATCAACATGGTGTCCCACAAGGACCACGGCTTGGTCATCTTCTATGCTCACTCTCAGTGTGCTCATACCCTCACATAGCTTTTCATACTACTACAATGCTGATGACACTCAACTCGTTCTCCCGTTCCCCTTGTACAAGTTTCAGCTTAATATTTTTCATATATTTTTACAGCACTATTTTTAACTTTTTTAACGTTATTGGCAAGCAAAATGTGAAAAATACTGACAAATATACAGATTTGCCCAGGTGGTTCACTAAACTAAGAAAAGGCTAGAAAATACAAATTAAATGTAAGATGACACAACAATAGGGAAAGCATTATGTGAATGGTCACCAGGATGTTCAGTGAATAAAGGAATTATTTGTTCAGATTTCAGACTGTAATGTGATATTAGCACACCATAGCTGGTGAAGTAACTGTCTTTTGTGGTTTGACAGTAAAAAAAAAAAGAAGTTTTTTTTTGTTCTTGTTTAGACTGCAGCTTGATGACACAGAAGAGCAGGTGCTGGGGTTTTTTTCATCATCTGTGTTGTTCCATTGAAAGAAACGGGTGATGTTGCACACCTCCTCTGAACACAGGCTGAGTGGAGGTGTGTTAAATTGGTCATTTCTTTCAGTGCAGGAGCAGCTAGTGTTAGGTGGGTAAGGAGCCTAAAGAGGTTTTAAAGCATGAGTAGGTGTGTGTGTGTGTGTGGCTGGGATTCAATGGGTAGTGCCCGCTCTCAGAATAAGGAAACAGAAACACACACACACACACACACACACACACACACACACACACACACAGTTTGTGTGAAACAAACAAATTTTAATTTTTGCATGTAAAGCAATCAGTATAGCTTTAGTATATATAGTATAGAATCTGGAGCACATGAGTCACATGACCCACACACAACAGCGGAAATACTGTTATCACCCTGAAGTTGAATATTTTCCTATAACAGCACATCCCCAAGTGTATTACTCCTCTTATTAAAGAACGACACATCTTATTTTTTATCTGTTTGAAGTTACGTTTAATGTTGTGAGTTTACAGTTATAGCACTCACACTGGAAACTCCTTTCATAAATGTCAAATAAACATCTCCTTTCAGAAAACTTCACCATATCAACAATTACACACATTTTAATATGTTTATGTGGAGCGTCCGCCATACAAGTTCCTGTGAATGAGCTGTTACTATAGAAACAATAACGTATTAGAACCACATTAATATATGTAGCCTGCCTACCATTTAACATCCATGGTAAAGGTTTCTATAGAAAGGAACTGAGTTTGTTTGAATATTATATAGAATTCTGTACTAACGCACTAAACTCAATATGTTTGCTCAACCCATTACAAATCAAATTGTGTAATAAACTTAAAGAAACCAAAATATACAAATTAAACAAATAAGGGCTCAATCACACACAGACACACACCTCACCTGTCCCACCTGCTAGGTGCAGGCCTGAATGATGCTCAGGAATGATGCTAGTGGCCTAATACTTAACTGGCCCCTTCGCTCAAAGAGCAAATCAAATAAAAGCTAAACAGTACATTAACATCCTGAACGTAACAAGGTCCAGTAAACCAAGATGAACTTGACGAGATCCATTCCCTCGCAGCCAGAGGACCAAATGAGCTCCTGGTACTCAAATGGGCTATCTGGTGAAGATCAGGATCCAGTGTTGGGGAAAATCTGGTGAAGATCAGGATCCATTGTTGGGGAAAATCTGGTGAAGATCAGGGTCCAATGATCTTCCACATGATCGTCCAATGAAAATCCACATTTCTCTGTCCAATCGCGCTGACCAGACCTGGTTGAAATAAACTCGAACAATAATTCTGAACATTGACAGTCTCTCAGATACTCACAGAAATCTTCCTTCTGACTCGCAAGCAGTTCTTTTTTTTTCTTCACTGTCTTCCAACAAATAACCTGCAACGGTTACTACTAAGCAAAATACTCACTCTACCATGACACGAAACAAGTTACATCTCTGATATTCATGGTTTATATACCAAAACACAGTTACAACAAAACGCAATCATCCCAGTTATCTTCTTTCTACTTTCTCATTTCTACCAAACTCCTTAAAGGGGCAAAGAGTTCTCTTAAAGGGGCATACTCTCTTTTTCATTTTAACCAATAGGGGTTACATATATATCTGTTTTTCTTTCAGCTTCACTACTGTCAAGACCTTTTACTCAGTCAGAATCAAGCATTCAGCAGTGCTGTGGTGTAATTACATTTATCATACCATAATTTAAAAATATGTTTTAAAAAGTATAGTATAATTGATATGGATGTATTTAGACTCATGTCAGATGACTAGGATTAAACATCATACACATTTGAATGTGGAGTTTTTTGCCTTGAATATGTAAATATTATCAAACAATGAAATTCGTTCTGACAGGCCTCTTTACACACATGCAATTTTATACATTCTCTTTTCCTTTCACACCCTCAATTTCTTGCTCTTCATCATCTTGAAAACATCCCACCATGCATTTTGTTCAGCTCGTCAAAACAAAGCCCTCTTAGCGCAGCAGGCTCCCGCTTCCAAACAATGCTTTTTCTTCTCACTATTTAAATCAGTGCAACATAATTAGAGATCTACAGGCAGCAGGGAACATAGAAGCAGAGACAATAATAATGTAAAATAATGTAAAAACGTGATATGATTCTGTGTTAAGCTCTATTAGTGTTAATGCAGTCATTGTCTATACAATCATCTATTTTTTTACACTGCCAGTTGGTTTTAGCCTTTTGGTCTGAATATGTAGTATTCAATATATTATTTATTAAATATTCAGTCACAGGGTCTGTCTGAAGACAGAAGTGGCTACCAACCGAATCCCCAGACAGTGGTACTACCATTCCTCCAAAGAAAAACTGCCCCAAATAAAGCACAGCATATTTTCCTTTGCATGGTGGTACAGTAGTTGTGTTGACACCTCATAGCTCCAGGGTCCGGGGTTCAATTCTGAGCTTGGATTGTTACGTGTATGGAGTTTGCATGTTCTCCCCATGTATGCATAGGGTTCCTCCAGGTTCTCCGGTTTCCTCCCACATTCCAGAAACATGCCAGTAGATGGGTTGGCTGCACTAAATTGCCAATGAAATTGAATGTGAATGAGTGTGTGCATGGTGCCCCGTGATGGACTGGCATCTCATCCAGCGTGTATTCCCAGCTCACACCCATTGTTCCCGGGATAGGCTCCGGATTTATCGCGACTTTGACCAGGATAAAGTGCTTCCTGCTGCTGAAAGAATAATTTTTTTTCATCAAAGCTAGTTACTGTTTAAACTGTTTAAACAAGCTGCCAAGTTGAAGGCCAATGGTGGCTCAGGGGTTTGGGGTGTGGATAGCTGATTGGACAATTGGGAGTTCACATCCCAGGACATTTAGTGTTTCTCCTGCTCTAACAGACCCACTTTAATTCAATAAGTGGCACAACAGAAAAGCATTCACCCTATCTAACCCTAGCTAAGGCTCCAGTTTCACTTGTGAAATCTTACACGTCTTAAAATACAATTTTCAAGCTTTTGGTCAATGGTAAGATGATTGTTTCTCTTTCCTACAAAATCTTCCTTGAATTTTAACCCTAACCTATTCAAACTGGTCTCTTTAAATAGATAGGAATGGCTAATGGAGAAACAGAACAGGAATAAAAACATGAGAAAATATAGAAATAAATACAGATAAATGTCAGTATTGCATTATTTACAAAATAAAAATTAAATTTTTTGTAATTGACTGTTCTTTCAAATCAATAACTAAAAAGTAAAGAAATTTAATATATATATATATATATATATATATATATATATATATATATATATATATATATATGATGCTCACTTGTTTCTGTAGCTTCTGTTTCCTGCAAATTTTGCTTAAAATCTTGCACTTTTTTGTTGACCTGGAAACTTAGCCTGTTCCCTTTTGATGTTGTTTGCTGGAGTTCACTGTATTCCCACTATATTCATTTTTATATTGTTTACTTTTTGTAAATAGGCCCTCCCCCATTTATTTTTCTTGTATAGTCCAAGTCACCAGGTGTACAGTTAAGTTAGCATTTTGAGATTTCGTCTGCATGTATTGGCTAGGTAGATTGTCTTTAGTTTTTGTCTTGTGTTTTTCTTTGTTTGTAAAGGTAAATCAGTTTGGGGTAGTGGTACGGTTAGCCTTGCAGGTTTGTTTGTTATGTTGTCCTGGGCTTGCCTGGCTACATTTACCAATGGCTTCTTCAAATAATATATTTGCTATAACTTGTATGGAAGTCACCCAGTGTGTGTTTTACACTCCCGAGAAACACACACACACACACACACACACACATTCTGTTAAGCTCCCAACCCTAGACTGGGGCACGACACCAGCCACACCCTGTGGAGTCTCTCCCTGTAGACACCGGGGGTGAAGTCATATCTCCTCATTATGCCTTCCTTTTTCTTGTCATAACACACTGCTGCATGTTTGAAGAGTCTTGAATAAACTTTCACCATTAAGCCTGCACTGAGTATGGCTGCCCATCCAGTTCTAGGTCATGCTGCAGTCTCAGCAGATCCCTCATAGCACTGCAGGTAGCTGTCCAATTCGTTTGTGCTGTATGTACAAAGCAAAACAATTTTAGGAGCCTTGGCAGGTTCATCTATGGGTGGACGCTGGCCCACCTGGTGCTTCAGCTAATTGTACCGCTACACTTCTCTCCTTCTCTCATCCTGTCTCTTCAGCCTCATGGTAAGGAAGTTCCAGCTTCTTAAACTCTATCTCTCTTTCTTATTCTCTCTTATTCCTTCCCATACTCAGGCTGAAATATAGCCAGATCTTTACCACAGATATCTATCTCTCTCCAGTTCTAAATAACATCTCCATTGTTTGTTTTCTCATACCTCCAAAAGCATGTCCTGTTTTCAGAAAATCTTGTAGAAGCATTCCAGACACTGAAATCTATCATGAACAAAAAGTCCCCATTTTACATATTAATGTTGATTTGTTTGAAGATTACGTAGTTGGAGGAAAGATTTTGGAGGAGAAGTCTTTAAAGTCCTTTATTTCTCTCAACAGTCTCACAAAAGCAGCTGGGCTATTCTTTTAGAATCTCTCACATCACAGTTCTGTTGAATTCTGGATTGTGATTGGACAGAAGGTGTGCTCTGACAGTAGTGTAGCTGCAAAGCACAGGTTTATATTAATGCGCTCGTTCTAATACGCTATCGTTTCCATAGTAACAGCTCATGCACAGGAACTTGTATGGCAGGCATTTCAGATGAATGGATTGAGTATGTAATCATCAGTTTTCTGTAAAGAGACATTTATGGAAGGAGTCTCCAGTGTCAGTGCTCTGTACCAGTCTGAGGTAAAGCTGTAACTTTACGTTTTCTGACATCTTCAGGACAGACGAGTTTACGCTTCAATGTAACATGACTCTGTAACATGGCAAGCTGTATTTTTGATTAACTTCATGAGAAACCTTCTTGTTTTACACACAGATAAATCAGTCCAAGTGCTCCAAAAATGAACCAAATGTAAGGATTTTTAGATGTTTCCATAAAGATTAGAGTGTAAGATACTAAACACAAGCACAAAACAAAATAAACACATCATTTCCATGAAGTTGCATTCCAGGATAAGTTTGTGATTCTGACTTGAACCTGAGTTTAGCACACACACATTCAGAGTGAGACACACAGAAAAAAGTCTAATCCACCAGCTCACAGCCAACAGATAGAGGTCACACACACACACACACACATACACACACACACACACACACACACACACACACACACACACACACACTGCTGACAGGGGGAAAATATGAGGAGTTTTGAAGCTGCATGGCTTCATATGAAGAAACAGATAAGGGTCGTTTTACAGAACGGCACAATTAACTCGACTGCCCTTGTCTCTTCTGAAACCCCTCACACACACACACACACAAAGGTTTTTTTTCCCTCATATACACACTGGGTCTTTTATCACACAAATACACACACATTCTCTCTCTTTTGAAGGGGTTTGGGATGAGATAGTTTCCACTCACCTTGACAGGACCATAATGAACTTTTTCATTTAGTGCTGAGCTTCACTTTTGCACCAGGCGGCTTCGTGAAACAGGAACACACACACACACACACACAATTCCCTAACCCCCCTCATATTTTTTTTCTCAAATCTTGTCTATCCTTCATATAGTGTATAGAGATATAACAGGAAGTGAATACATTACTCAGAATGAACAGATAATGTGTTATAAATGGATACAAATACAGATCCAAATAGAAGACGCAGTATTTTTTAAAGCTTTCCAGAAAAGTTCACATGACAAACTAAGACCACGTTCACCAACGTGAGGGTGCAGTGCTGTGTGATGTATTTACAGCATTCATTCATTCATCCTTACCATCTGCATGGTCAGGGTCACAGTGGTTTAAACTGGGGTACTATCTAGTTTATATTGTGGGAAACAAAGCCAACTAAATTTGTTAGAAAATATCACAGGCGGGTAAAAACTAAAATAATAACTGTGTGAGTGGGATTAAAACAGTCCCACACACTGTAGTTGAGACAAATTATGAACTGGAGTGATGTAGCTGAGGCTGAGGAACCGTCAGAGCCAGAATCCACACACCATGCACACACACCATGCTGACAATATTTAATTAAAAAAAAAAAAAAACACCTTTCCAGTTTAGGCCATTGGATTTAAATCGGAATACAGATATGAATATTTGGAGTGCTAAACAGATATAGACATAGATAGTGTCACTGTGGTACACCCCAACATACCATACATCATAAACCATAGTATGGTTGAATTCTCAATTCTGATTGGTCAGAAATTGTTGATTAATTTGCTATAACAATAGCTCTTACATGAAAGTGTCAGCGGTAAGGTCAACCAAGGGTTTACATTAATTCACATTAATGCAATCTATCAATAACTAATGTACTACTGTCACAGCTGCTATTATAGAAAATTTATCAACACTCCCTGACTAATCAGAATCCAGAATCCAACACCACTCTGGTGAAATGAGAGATAACATACAGCCACGGCAAGATTTAAAGAGTCACTTCCACTGCTTCTTATCTGTGTTTTTGTGCTTCTCTAATGGAACAGGTTTCTTCCTGTTCTACGTTTTGTGAATAACAGCTAAGAGTCTAACTGCAGCACACACACACACACACACACACACACACACACACACACACACACACACACCATATGGACAGATCAGTGGTGATCTGGAAGAAAAAAAGTGAAAAGCAGTTTATCTGTAAGAAAGGCAGCGTGATTACAGAGCACTCTCTCGTCGCCTTGTTCCTCAGGTGTGTGTGTAAGAAAAGATAAATTGCGGAAGAGACCTGATGAACCCTACACCATTCCAATCCTGCGCTATTCAGTGCGTCCAGCGTGATTTCTCGATTCACAAATTTGTGTGTGTGTGTGTGCGTGTGTCTGTTGCGTTGTGTTTGAGTGGCTCACAATTACCCGGCGAGCCGATCCACACTAGCATTAGCATATTAAAAGGAAAGGCGCTGCTGCAGGAGGCCGGTAATGATGGAGCTGTGGAAATAACAGGCATGGAGATCAGTCGCGTAGCGAGAGGCCTATAAATACTCCCAACACTTTACTGTGTAAATAATCACAATTAAAGGAAAAGTAAGAGCACAGAGCATGGATTTGTGGAAAGAAGCTAATTAAACCAGAGAGAAAAATAAAAATGAGAGAGAGTCTCAGAGGGATGCTCAAGATAAAATTAAGTACAAACTAATAAGAAGAAAAGAGAAAAATAAGTTCTTTTGTGAGATTATAGAGCGGAATAAATGGAAGAAAGACACGGCCAAATTCCATTTATAAATCCAAAGACACTCTTAGAACTCAGAAACACATCTACATTTACATAAAGAACTCACAGATACACCCACATTTACATAAAGAACTCACAGACACACCCACATTTACATAAAGAACTCACAGACACACCCACATTTACATAAAGAACTCATAGACACACCCACATTCACCATAAAACCTCATAGACATGCCCACATTCACATAAAGAACTCATAGACAAGCCCACATGCACATAAAGAACTCATAGACACGCCCATCCTCGCATATAGAACAGAGAGACACTCCCACACTCGCATAAAGTACTCATAGACACGTCCACATTCACATAAAACCTCATAGACACACCCGCATTCACATAAAACCTCATAGACACACCCACATTCACATAAAACCTCATAGACACGTCCACACTCACATAAAGAACTCATAGACATGGCCACATTCACATAAAGAACTCATAGACACGCCCACATTCACATAAAACCTCATAGACACACCCACATTCACATAAAGAACTCATAGACATGGCCACATTCACATAAAGAACTCATAGACACGCCCACATTCACATAAAACCTCATAGACACACCCACATTCACATAAAACCTCATAGACATGCCCACATTCACATAAAGAACTCATAGACACGCCCACATTCACATAAAACCTCATAGACACACCCACATTCACATAAAACCTCATAGACACACCCACATTCACATAAAACCTCATAGACACGCCCACATTTACATAAACAACTCATAGACACGCCCACCCTCGCATATAGAACAGAGAGACACTCCCACACTCGCATAAAGTACTCATAGACATGCCCACACTCGCATAAAGAACTCATTGTCTCTCTCTCTGTCTCTTCTGTCTGTCTCTCCTTCTTCTTTATTGTCTTTTCTTCTTTCTCCTCTATTTCACATTCATCCTCTCATTCTTCTCCTTATTCATTCTCTCTAGTTTCTTCATTTTCATCTCTCTTCTTTTCCTCTCATTTATTTTCTCTTCCTCTACCTTCTTTCCCCTTCACTCTTTTCCTGTTCCTCTTTCTCCCTCCATCTTTTCAGCCCTGGGGATTGCCTCAGAGTTTCTCAACCAACCTTTAAACTCTTAGTTCTATTCTCAAATTATCCATCTTCCTTCTCATTTTTTCTTGTATTTTCTTTCTCTCTGTCATTCCTTCTTCCTCTTTTTTCTTTTGTCTGTGAATGAAGATTTCAACCCTTCAAAGTGCATCATAGCATCACAAAGCCAAAAAAAAATAAAAAATCCTAATTTAAAAGGCCGAGCATTTACTATGAATTGAATTTTTTTTTAAATGCTCGTCTGTTTTTCGTTTTATTTTTTATTTACTTACTTTGAACTCATGCACCCGATTCATCCAGTTCAACAAGGTGCATTTTCCTCTGGTTGGGTTTATTATTTTGACAAAATGCTTGGTGTGCAATCCCATAATTCTGTTCTCCAAGTTTCAGTGGATCAAACTGTCACGTCTAATGAGGAGTCAAAACCATCTCTCGTCTCGGAGCTAAAAATCACATTTGCGTTCTTGAAGTTTTGTTGGTAAAAGTGCCTTGCTAACACAACTTCATATCTTTGCTAGCTAGTCATTAAGGCTAGTTAGATTTAGCTAGCTATTATTTAGCATACAGCAGTTTGGTTGGGTTCAGAACCAGAAACAAAACAGCAAGTTCAGAATAAAAATGAACAAAGAAACAAATGTGACATGATTATGCACCAAAGTGTAACTTTAAAATGTTACAGAATGACACAGGGAGCTCTGAAGCATGAAGCAACTCTCTGCTGGTTAACACTAAATACTGTGGAGTGTGTGTGTGTGTGTGTGTGTTGAGGCTAATTAAAACTCGAGCGATTATTTCTGTCAGCTCCCCCGTCATTACGCCGCTCAGTAATCCTATGACCTGCAGTTTTCCAGCTACGTGTCCAAATTTATTAAACCTTGCGCATCGTGTCGCTGAAGCGCCGTCTGAAACAATGCACAAATTAACCGTGGTTGCTATGGCAACGAGTTTTTTTTTTTTTACGGCTGGCGTTTTCTAAACGCTAATCTCCAAGCAAAGGGTTATTTTTACATGTGATATTATTCTGTTTTATGCTATATGAAGGATGGTGTGTGTGGGTTTAATATCACTCCTCTCATTTTATTTGTTTTTCTCTTCCACCATTTGATATTTAAATGTTTTTTATCACTTCCGATGTTAATTATTTGATTTTTTCTTTAGTATCAATGTTTAAACCCAACTAATGTCTAACTCTGATCATATAGAGCAATATTTTTGGGCCAAATTTATTCATTAACAAGTGCAAAAAAGGAAATTCCCTCATTACTTACACATTTAACTGTATAAAAATGTGTATAAATGAGTTGGGGGCGGGGCTACGTATGAACTCATATAGTAATATCTCAACCAATCACATCTGAGATTGGACGATGGAGATTTGAGATTCACAACCTCCTTCTTTATCTTCTTCTTCTGATTGTTCTTCTTCTCATCCTCCTCTGCTTCCTACTCCTTCATCTTCTCTTTCTCCTCCTCCTCTGTCTGCCTCTCTTTTTTTGCTTTTCTCTACTCTTTCTCTCTCTTTCTTCTTCTCGTTTTTTTCTTTTCTGATGCAGTGAGTCTATAGCTATGTTTCCATCCAAGTTGCAAATTTAACTTATGTGAAAAATTTGGAGTATCGCATAAAATGTTTGCGAATAAAGCACCGTTTCCATCCCATGTGCTCAAGAGAATAATATCATCACTTCCGGGGAAACTGGTGCAAAGTATCAATACAAATGGAAGTTGTTGCAACTGGGGAAGCCACTGTGGCTCTTTTTTCTAATATAATAAATTACATGTGCTTCAGAGCATGCAGATGAAACACTATCACACACCTCGTGTTATCTTGTGATTGGAGGTGGATGCCTGAAACTGTATTTGGGAGCGGAATCGTGTGAGACAGTTCTGGGAGGTGATTATACCAAATCATTTCGAGGACAGATTTTGGCATTTCAGAATGACTAAAACAACATTTGAGATGCTGGGCAACGAGATTGGTCCGCTGGTTAGTCCAGGGCACACATGATGAGCAACCTCAGACCTGGCTGAAGCGTGTGAGACAGCTAAACACAACTACACCACACACCATGTACCACAAGTATACAGAGCTCTCGATGGAACCCATATCCCTGTTTTGCCTCGGGCTGAGGGTTACAGGGATGACGTGAACAGAAAGGGTTGGCCCACAATCGTTTTACAGGCACTCGTTGATGATTGTGTCTATCCAAACATACCTCTCACTCTCCACCATTTTGACTTTTCTGAGCCAATTTTCCAATCACACGATTAGTCGAAGCAAAGTCACATGACTTTTTTGATGCGTATCAAAGAATTTATTTGGTAAATGTGTTTCCATTGTCTTTTATGTGCATGTCTTCTTATCGAATAAAAAAATCATTAATTGAGTTTTTTAATGCGCATTTTGGAGACTTTAATCGCATCTGGTGTTTCCAGCATTTTATCATACAATATCCCAAAATTCATGTAAAAATACATGGATGAAAACATAGCTTATGACACAAAGCTCTAAACAGTCATTTTGCATCTGTAGTTTGATGGCAGTGAACACACACACACACACACACACACACACACACACACACTTTGTTCCAGCCCGTAATCAAACTCGGTTAAAAAGAACTTGAGGTTAATGAATTTTTCAGGCTGTTTTGGTGGAAATGTGATGGCTACTGTTTTTTTAAAAAAAAAAGTTTCCTTTTCAAAAGAATTCAGTGATTACAGAAGACAGTGTGTGTGTATTCAGAAAATTCAGACACCATTCAGTAAATAACGAGACTCACTTGTATTGAACAAATGATGGATGTTGATGGTAAGACATTAGAAACAAATAAATAGATTATATTATGTGTGTGTGTGTGTGTGTGTGTGTGAGTGACAGCTGATGTGGACGTACATTTTGCTGGAGGTGTGTTCTGAATTTCTGACAGTTTTAATGAGCATGGCTGTTCTTCGGTAAGCAGATTGGAGCTGTCACCTAGATACAGTATCTCTCTCTCCCTCTCTCTCTCTCTCTGTGTGTCTCTGGATATTATCACCTAAAAAGGTAAAACATACTATACAAGGTCTTACTATTATGGACAATCAGTTTATAACAAAACATGTCTTAGCTAATCTTAATATTGGCATTTCGTTAATAGACCAGGAACAAGCTTTTGACAGAGCTGGGCATAAGTACCTTTTAAGAGAGAGAGAGAATTTTATTGCGATGATAAGACTGAGCACAGGGGCTTCCGTACTGTTAAAGATGGGAGATGGACTGAGTTACCCAGTACCTGTTAAAAGGGGAATCAGACGTCCCCTGTGAGATGTCCCCTGTGAGAACATCTGTACAGCCTTGTCATAGAGCTACTGCTGTCTCAGATACGGAAAAAAATTGAAGGGTTTTATTGTATGAGGAGATCCTGCTGGGATAAGCTGCTCTGTGTCTGCTTATGTAGATGATGTTACTGTTTTTATTACAGGGCAGGATGGCATTTTAAAACCTGGCGAGAGTCTAGAACTTTATGAGAATGCCTTCTCAGCCCAGGTAAACTGGGCAAAAAGTGAAGGCTTCCTTGTGGACCAGTGGGACAGTGAAGGTGGTCAGAAGTGTTTGGACCAGACTTTTCTCTGAGAGGTCACTGTGTAAACCCCCGCACTGAGGAACGTGTTGGAGGATCTGCAGTGGAGGCTTCAGCTACAAACAGACGCATTGCACATGTTAATCCAGCAGCAGACAGTCCAACATCTGTTTCTGTACTGTGGCAGGTTGAGAAGTCTCTTTAGAGAAGAAGATGTGTCTGTTAAACTGTGTTTTAGGTGTTGGTTCTATCAGTTTATTTTAACCTGATGAACAGAGTTCTCTTCCTTGTGGAGTATGGAAGGAGTTCGATGTGATGTTGCAGAAGATAGGCAGTCGGTTTTAAAGTTTTAAACTCTGAGGTTTAATTCCTTTTTCACTGTGTTTTATTTTACTTAACAGGACAAACTAATGTAAAGGGGGAAACCATTCAATAAAGTAGCAATAAACCTCTCTCTCTCTCTCTCTCTCTCTCTCTCTGCATTGAGTGTAGAGGAAGCGCATGCAGAGCTGTCTGGCATTGTGCCAAATTTCTGCTTGTTTTTTATTTTGTCCTTCTTTTACTTAGTAGTAATTAAATAATGAAAGCTACAGTTATAAGTGTAGTATACAAGCTGTAAACATCTGGAAGTGGGAGAGAGTGAGAGGGACGCCATGGCCTCTGAGGACGGAGGGGAGACGATGTCTCTCCAGCATGGTGTCAGGTGTGTGCTGGAGAGCGGAGCACAGGTAGAGGATGTGATGGTAGTGGTGGGAAAGCAGGTCGGGTGTGAGAATATCTACTCTGCCTCCCAGTGAATAACGCTGATCCAAACCGGAATACGGTTAAAAGAAGCCCTGGTACAGGTTTCCCCTCTGAAACCTGATGAAAGCGATTCCACATTCCAATGAAAGCGATTCCGCTCGGCTGCAAAACCTCTGCAGTGAAGCATGTTCTCTCTTTTCCGAAGACAGGTTTTATGTTTCTAAACAGCCAAGATGAGAACCTGGATGTAAACTTTAAATGCAAACATGGAGACAGCAACTACATGGTGCTTGCTACAACTAAACGCCTGAGGTGTTTCAAGTGTGAGGACATTGGGGAAAAAAAAGGTTGTGTATCCACACAGAGCTGTGCAGCCGTGGAGCTCAGAGGGCGACTCGGCCGGGTTACAGCAGCAGCAGCAGCAGCAGCAGCAGCAGCGTGGGGACGGTCAGCGGGAGAGCACCGGGGAGCCAAAGCCCACAACTCACAAAGCTCAAAACACAGCAGAGCCAGAGGCGGAAAAAGTCAGTAATGAACAAACAGTTCCTCTAACACAGACAACAATTCTACTACCTCAGTCAACAATTTTGCTGACACAGATATTACTGCAGTTAACATCACAGACACCGGAGCTAGTGCTGGTGGTAAACCAGAGGCCACTGCAGGTGTTAGCGTTAGCAGCGACCCCAGCCTCTGACACTGCAAACCAGCAGCAGGAGGAGAAACCACAGCACTCACACAGGAACACACCGAGACAGAGAAACACTGCTGAGGTTAAGGATAATATTAGCAAAGCTGGAAACAGGGGGAGAGAAGATGAATAAGGTTACAGAATCGTCTAAAAATTCACATCACTGTGAATCAGTGAATGCCACGATGCAGGAGAATGAAGGAGAATGAGGAGTTTTTTTCATGTAAATATGCAAAACTGATGCATTAAAGGCATCTAAAAGTTTTTTTTTAAAAAAGTCTCTCTCTCTCTCTCTCTCTCTCTCTCTCTCTCCCCTTTTCCCTCTCTGTCTGTCTGTCTCCCTCTACCTTTATCCCTCTGTCTCGCTCTCTGTTTCTCTGTCTTTCTCTTTCTGTCACTTCTTTTTTCTCACTCTGTCTCTCTCTCCCATTATCTGCTCTCTCCGTCTCTCCCTTTGTCTGTCTCTCCCCTCTTGTCCCACTGTGTCTCTGTCTGTCTGTCTGTCTGTCCGTCCCTCTCCCTCCCTCTCTCTCTCTCTCCTGCTGTTCATCCACTTGCGCTCAATTAAGCTGTGTTCAGTTTGACAGCAGCCACGAGCAAAATAACAACCGTCAGTGTCAGACCTGGGAAATACACTGTGATCTCATGCACACACACACACACACACACACACACACACACACCACACGCTGTGCTGTTCATGCTGATGAATTTTGGCTCCCATGACAGTGGGAAGCTGTTTGCTATCTGAACTGATTGGCTGAGTCCGTTCTGTCATTTTCAGCAGCAGCTTGTTTAAAGCTCACAGCCAGGCTCGAGGGTGAAATTAATTCTGCTTTATAAATTAAACACTGGATACATTATTAGCATTTTCGACACTGATAATAAAGACACGACACTAAACCAGTCCCCAATTAACACGATTTCCTCATTTAACATATTAACTCTTTACCCAGAGCTCCTGACAGCGTGCTGTGAGTTACTGTCATCATCCTGAAGTCCCTGAACAGCACGTCAAGTCTTTTATTCCTCTTACACCACACCAATTACAAGTTTATTTATTAATGAACAATATGTCATACTTTATCCATTTATAGTTACATATAATGTTGTGGAACTTCTGTGAAACAAGTTATTTCCTGACTTTTCTTATATTGTCGTAGCTATAAACAGTCATTTAACACATTAGCTAGCTTCTTCTGACACATTAACTAATGTTCTTCCTTTAAAATGCCTGATATTTCACTTTAGGATATTAGTAATTTGAGTATATTTGTATGTAACAATTTTTGACAAATCCTTCAATTTAATGGCTAGCTTCTCTGAGTGTGTGACATAAAGAAAAGGAAACAGACATTTTTGAGTCATGTGTGTGTGTAAGAGAAAGAGAGAGAGAGAGAGAGAGAGAGAGAGAGAGAGAGAGAGAGATAAAAAGCTGTATCTTTGAATATGTCAGAGCCCTGAATGAGCCGCTTTGATTAGGAAGTGCAGGTAGCAGTGTGTGACGGGATTGTGAACTCCTCCTCTACTTACTAGTACACACACACACACACACACACACAAAGTTATTCTCTCCTTCTGCACTCAGTCCTTCTTCAGATGCACATGAACAGGATGTCTGCATCAGTGTGTGTGTGTGTATGTATGTGTGTGTGTGTGTGAGAGAGAGAGAGAGAGAGAGAGAGAGAGAGAGAGGTTGATCCCAGCTTTGCTGTGAGGGTCATTAAAGTCAGTGCACCCTGAGTGTCTGAAGACTGAAGGGCTCTCATTAAAACCTGCCTCTGTGTGTGTGTGTGTGTGTGTGTGTGTGTGTGTGCGCGTGCCTCGTGGGCCCCACTGGGCACTGGACAGCCCTCTTAATTATCCCAGTAAGTCATTAGTGAACACACAGACCTCTCACTTCTGCACAGGGACATCGCTAGACAAGACAAAGAGAGAGATTTCGAATAAAACAGAGGGAGCCAGAGAGAGAGAGAGAGAGAGAGAGAGAGAGAGGACAGAGAGAAACAGAGAGAAAGACAGAAAGAACTACAGAGAGAGAGAGAAAGAGAGAGAGAGAGAGACTCTGGTGCCTCGATTAGACTTTGGCACACTACAAGCTGCTGGACCTCCTGGTGTTTTTTAACACAACTGTAAACACAGAACTTCATCTCTGTATGTCCCACAGTGTGACATTAAATCTGTTATTAAAAAATGGAAAGAATATGATCTGAATAACCACGATTCTGCCTAGAAGAGGATGACCACCAAAAGTCATTCACAGGATGAAGAGCGGATTAGTCGGAGGAGCAACCAGGAGGCTAAGGGTAACTCTCAACATGATGCTACCAGCACCATGCTTCAGAGTGGGCATGGTGGTCTCAGGTTGTTGGGTTTCTGTCAAACATAGGCCAAAAAAATCTCATCAGAACCATTTTCCACATGTTCGCTGAGTCTCCAACATGCTTTTCCCCAAACTCTGAACGGGATATCACACGGCTCACCACTCTTCCATAAAGTCCAGTTATCACTGCCCTGTGAACGGCTTCTCGCATCTGACCTGTGGATCGCTCCAGCTACTTTAAAGTTACCCTTGGCCTCTTGGTTGCTTCGCTGATATCAATATCTCCACAGTGAAGCATGGTGGTGTTAGCATCATGCTAAGCATTACCCTTAGCCTCTTGATTTGTTGATTTGTATAATTTGAATAAGAGATTGGCCAATCAAGGATGCTCATGCTTAAAACATTTAGCAATCAAAACAGAATACATCAAGCAGAAAACAATATCAGGTATGTTTGCTAAGTGTAATTAAATACATTTTCATTAGGAATTGCCAAATCTACCAATGACTGTGACATCATAAAATTTCACATTATTTCAGTACTACCATATCTTTATCAAAACCAAGAGAAAAGAAATGATGTCTTTAGGATTGAAAATGTAATCCAGAATAGACATCCACTTTTTTCAAGCCAAATTCTAGGCACATTCATATGCCTTGTGTGGAAAGAAAGTCATTTTAAAATAACTTGATGCTCTAAAGTTGTTGAGAAAGTTAAAAGATCAAGACACTGATAAAAAAAACACCATAATGTTGGGTTTTAAAACAACATTTTTCTCTGTGAAATGAAATCAGTCTGTTTTTTAGAGTGTGGAAAGGACACTTCAGTCATGAGTCATGGTGGATTGCTGATCTGTCCTTTATGCCTTTTGGACACTTAAGCTGAAGGTACAGGGGAAAAAGAAATCGATTTGTGATGTGTTTGAGCCTCTACATTTGAAATGAAGCCAGTTCAAGAAAAGGGAATGTGACTCTTTTTTCCAACACCCCAAGAAGCCTCTTTTTGTTGTTTTTTTAGAAGGATTACAGACGTAGCTTCCACAGCTTTGGGCTTGAACTCATGAAGCAGACACTCACATCAGACTTGAGCAGTTTAGGAAGGAACAGGCTGTATTCAGAAGATCTGCAGATCCATTCTATCTGGATGCTGAAACTGTTCCTGCTGGATTTCAGCTGGAGATAATTGAACTCTGGGGCTCTGCAGGGATGAGCAGAGAGCTCAGAGACGTGACGCTTCCAGAATTTGATCAACTTCTGTTTCCCAGAACTTCTACATGTTCCAAATGTTTCATGGTTTAAAGCTCCTACATATGAGTGGCTGCCTGGGAACTAAAATATGTTTCTCATTTACATACAATATGTCTCAATCACAAGTAAAGTAATGGGAGGAATACAACACGGTGCAATGCAGAGTTACTGTTACTACGCCAATGTTGATTATTTTCTATAACAGCGTGCCCCCAAGTGTTGTATTCCTCTTATACCACAGCAATTTGCCAGCGATTTGAATTTTCTCTTAATTATAGAACAAGAAGTCATACAGTTTATCCATTTATAGTTACATTAACAAGTTAGTTCCTGTCCTCACTTATGTTATAGACAGCTATAAACAGTCATCCTCTCACCAGCCTCCTTTTTTTCCCCCTCTCTTGAAGTTGACAATAAAACTATCCAACAACTTCATCAAAGCCTGACATTCAGAGTTTGTAGAAAAAAAGGAAGGTGCCAAGGCAAGGTTTGAAAGTAAATAAAAACATTTCCATGTCATTTTGTTGAAATATATTTATGATCATAATGTTATAGGCAGAAAAAGTTCCATTTTAAATGTCAATTTTGACCAAAACCCAGTCGGACTCAGAAAAGTGCTACTATAACTGCCACTTCCCGAGACATAATTTGTTGTAGCATAAACGATTGATGTGAGATGGTCTATGAAAATATATCAAGGTGCTGAACGTCTGTGGCCATGTGTTGAAGATTGAAGCTTGTTAAAAATAAGGTGTTCGCCTCCGACATGCATAAATTGTTAGATGTGCAGAAAGACTAGCCACTTTTCCTGACCTGCTTTGCTCTCACAGCCCAGTCATTACCTATTTTAGCTCTTTGCTTTAGATGATTTAGCCAAATAAGGATTAAAACAAGCTGATTATCACACTCGTATATAATTACACACGTGTGATCCCTGTGACAGTGTTATGCACCTCATCTCTGTGATCGTGTGTATGTATGTATGTAAGAATACAGTAAAGGATGTCTAACAGAGAGCACTAGCAGACTACTTCTGACTTCTTGCCACAGGTTTTATTCTTTCTCAAAGCTATGCTTTATTTATGATGATATATGTAATAATAAGAGACGATCATAGAACAGCTGCATAGTTTTAATATTGTTTCATTAAAAATGGATTGAGTTTGATTGACCATTGGGCAAACTCCTCGGATGTGTAAATGTGAGTTGCCATAAAACCTGACTCTGGCTTAAATACAGCAAATCAGTTTTAACATGCAGTTGACTATTGTAGTAGTATATATAATCCTAGTATGTATGTATATATATATATATATATATATATATAAATACATAAAATATTTAATTGATAGCACACCTCTAGCCCTAGCCATTTAGTTTAAAGGCAAGCATTGTAAAATTCCAATTAAAACAATTAATGTCTAACTTTGTATTTTTCTCTACAACTTGTACAGATAAAAGGACTTGCTGTAAATACATAGTCCTTTCTGAATATATTTCCTGTTATATACACATAGATGTGTTAAACAACATAGAACTTGGCACTTTGGTGGCAGACCACCCAATTTTTCGGCGCAAAAGTATTGGCACAGATAGTCTTAAAGTAAATTAAAGTAAAACACACACACACACACACACACATATATATAGTTGCAAATCCCTTACTTGCAATAACTGCAAGCTGGTGACCCACTGACATCACCAAACATCATGAGTTACATCATCAATAAAGATTAGTGAGTCCGTTCCAGAAGCAGCCATGCAAGCCCAAGCCATGACGCTACCTCCACCATGCTTGCCCCATGAGCTCATATGTTTTGGATCACGAGCACATCCTATCATTCTCCAAACTTTGGCCTTTCCATCACTTTGGTAGAGGTTAATCTTGGTTCCAGAACTTTTGTGGCTCATCTCTCTATTTCTTTGCAAATTCCAATCTGGTTGCGGATGAATGGTTTGCATCTTGTGGTATGGCCTCTATATTTCTGCTCTCGAAGTCTTCTTTGAACGGTGGATTGTGATACCTTCACCCCTGCAATGTGGAGCTTGTTGGAGATGTCACTGACTGTCGTTTTTGGGGTTTTCTTCACAGCTCGCACAATGTTTCTGTCATCAGCTGCTGTTGTTTTCCTTGGCTGACCTGTTCAATGTCTGGTTGTTAGAACACCAGTGGGTTCTTTCTTTTTCCATAGATGTCTCCTTACAGAAAACATCACCATATCAATGATTACACACATTTTTGATCCGGTTATGTAGAGCTGTTACTATGGAAAAGATACCATATTAGAAGGAGCACATTAATATAAACCTGTGATTTGCAGCTGCACTACTGTCAGAGCTGGTTTGGGAGAATTTTTGCTAATTTGCAAACATGAGTCAATGAGGCCGTGATGACACTTTGTGGGAATTGAAACAAGAGATTTTTTCTTTGGCATTTGCACAAATGAATTTGTAAGAAAAGCTTTGCCATTTAATCCATTCTGAACATGGCTTATACTGAATGTCAACTTTTTGCAATCGTGAGGCATGTTTGTGTAGCTAGCAGAAGGCTTTGCACGCCTTTATAAGCAAAGAATAAACCCAAAAGCTTAGGCACAGACATTCCTAATCAAACCACATCCTCTGAGATACTGAGACTCCCAGCAAGACAACAGCAGCTATTTCCACTGACCAGCCATAGTGTTAAACTAAAGCATGATGCCACGATCCTCTTCCACAATACCCACTGCTTTTAGCTTGTTACTCATCACTAGAGGGGGTTAAAGGATCTAAGCTTCTGCTCTGCTTCCTACCCAGGCCAAGACAGGTCCATTTGTCATCGACAGAAGAGGTGGACCTTTTAATTAAAGTGAAGTTCTGCTATTGCTAAATGTCGTGCAATAAATAATAGAGCATGAAAAGACATGTGGACCTGGGTTGAGTTTTACCTTGAACAAGTCAAGACAAAGAAACTGAGTGATGACAAATAGTAGGTCTGGAATAATGGAAAGAAACATGTTTATCACAAAACATTTCAACATTTCAACTGTGTACCCAGGCTCATAAATTTATTGAAACTGTCACGACAAATACAAGTACGTTTTAAGTAGTAAGTAGTAAGTAGAACTTACTAGTATTTACTAGTTAGTACTTACTAGTACGTAGTAAGTAGTAAGCAGGAGAATTATATAACAGTTTTGCACTGCACTATATTATGTTTCTACATTTTGAAAAGATTGTCAGTCCTCAGCCGATGTGTATAGTGCAGCAGGTGGCAGATTCTGAACAAGTAGCTTGCTATAGTTACAGCATTGATGTGTGTCTCACCACCATGAAGAGCATTAAGTTAACAAAAAATACCAAATATAAACTTCTGTTTAGTGAAAGTCAATAAGGAGTAGTGTTTTCCTTTTCTGGGTGTTGAACCAACTTCTTCACTGATTTGTCTGCCAGTGCTTCTTGATATCCTTCCTTCAGTATGCAGACAATGTATTACTGGTGACCACTGCGAGACGCAGTTATTCATAACTCCTGATCTTTCAAATAAACAACACAATCATGCTGAACTGGATCATATCATAAGATAATGTGCCAAAAATAAGCGGAAACCACCAATTTCTCTGCCATCCTTCAAGATAGCGTACAGAATCTTCCTGAAATGGTGTATCAAGTATGCCGAGAGCACTGGGGTGAAATTAGAAATGGAAATGCTGTTTGCTGATACACACAACATTACTGATCCCACAAGACTTTTTTCCCCCCAATGTTTACAGTTAGCCACAGCAAATGGTAATAATACATTATTCATAGGTCTATGATGAGAACATTTTCTTACTGAATTACTTTCCCAGTCTGAAATTGTTCATTTCGAAGGTCGTGTCTCACATTTTGAACAGTGGCGTGCTTGTTTTCTGACACCACCGTCACCTTTTCCTTTGCACAGTCTCCGTCTCGCTCTAAAATCAGTTCATTTCACTGCGTTTATCTGAATGCTTAATCTTGACCTTTAAGAATCTAAAAATTCTCTTTCTCTCTCTCTCTCTCTGTCACTCCGTGCTTCCCCATCTCCTAAAGCCTCTTGAGCGTCACAAGGATTTTACTGCAGCTGGCTCAAAGTCGTCTCTCCATTGTGCTTTTTGCTTCAGTCGCTCAAAAGGAAACTGCTCATCTTCAGCTGTCTGATTATGCCACGTCCATTCCTCCTTGTCTCTCTGCCTTGATCTCCTTAATCTCTTCCTTGTGTTTTCTGAATCTGAGCTCCCTCAAGTGTTACTCATCTGAAAGACTGCCAGCCTGATGCCCGAGTCATTTCTTTGGCTGTGTATCATGCTAAAACAAAGCAAGGGCATACCACAAGGCTCTCAATTTTCATTCTAATGATATCTACAGTATTAAAGGACAACCTTTGCTAATACTGAGCCTCATTCATCAAACTGGACACTGGCAGGCATTTCCCCCTTGCGCCGAGTGTAGAAGCGCTCAGCGTTCTTAAGCACCCACAGTGCGACAGTGCGCGCTTCCGTGTTCTCATGTCATGTATATTTTGCCACGTGTGCTTTTGCTTCGATTCATGTCCTGTCTCCACCCGTGTCCTGTCATTGGTGCTCGCCTTTATGCGTCATGATCGTTCTCACCTGTGTTCAGTTTGCCCTTAATTAGTTTGTGGATTAGTTTGTGTATTTAAACCCTCATGTGTCATGTGACAGATACAAACTAATTTATCTGTAAATCTAGTTCACAAAAATGTTAGTATCCTCCTTGGATACTTATTGTGCACTTTTTTGCCGTCAAGCTTCAGAATCTTGCAGCTGATATCCCAACACTGGAATAAGCACTAATATACTGTAAATAAATTAATTTTTTTTTAAAGATTTTGGATTTTCAGTCTCTAATGTTGCAGTAGTATGGCCAACCGTCTCTCTGTTAGTTCTCCTTTAACTCGATTCATGGTGAATTACTATTCTGACTCAGTGTAATTTGAATGCAAGACCATCATTTATACCCCAACTGACTCTTCTATCTTACCTCTAATATCTCAACTGATTTATGCATGATTATTTCTCTAATTATTTCTCTTTTTTAAGCCCTTAGGATGCATTACTTTGAAGAAAAAAAATCCCCTGGTCTAACAGGCCTAATATTTCTACCTCATTACCACTTTTAATTTACTTAATGCTTGCATTAAATGATTTATTCGCTTACCTTTTAATTGCATCTTCGCCATTATTTACGCTTATAGTTCAGTGATAGAAATGAGTAGGGTGGGGTGTCTGTGTTTGAGCTGAATTTTAATTCTAGCTCCAAATAGCTGATTATATGAGCTGTGAGCTCTGCAGTGGTCCATCCTCTACTGCTGCGTCAAGTGATTACAGCAAGGTTCAGGTGCAACGGAGTGATAACAAAATGTCTAAACGCAGAGCTTATGCTAACATATGGCCAACGTGCTCACACTTAGCCATGCTGTCTACTCAACCCTGGCTTTTCTCTCTTTTCATATGTGGAAGTAATGTTGCCAAAACATCGTGACCAGAAACAGTAGAACCAAAGGATCCATCCCAATGCATCAGCTCACACCAGAGACCTGCAATAGAGCTTGTAATAACGTTTACACATTGGAGATGGCAGAGCACGACAGTTTGGAAAAGTCGATCTCTGAAACAAAATATCTGAGCTGTTCACCCTTCTCCTCACTGACTGATCAGTGATCTATGTATCTCAAAAGCTCTTCCCAAAAAGAGAAGCTGGTGAGGGAACAACTGTTTATAGCTGCTAAGTGATAACAGGAATTAACTTGTTAAATGTAACTATAAATGGATAAAATGTATGACTTCTTGTTCTTTAATTAACAGAAAACTGTAATCACTGGCAAATTGCCATGGTATAAGAGGAATACAACACCTGGGGGCATGCTGTTATGGGAAAATAATCAAAATAAAAGAAAATATCATTAAAGATAACCAAAAATGGATAAACTTTATGATGAACTTTAATAAATACAACATTGTAACTGTTGGCAAATTGCTGTGGCGTAAGAGGACTTGGGGATGTACCATGCACTAGGAACAGTAACTCTGCTTCATCACATTGCATTGCCTGATTATTTTCCTATATGCCTTACATAACATAGTTTAAAAGGTGCATCCTCTTAATTATAGTACAAGTTATGTAACCCACAAAATCAAACGTGTTTGTGAATGTGTGCAGATTCTGAACTACTTCATGGCTTCTTACCTGCCTGTGCAGTTATGTGTTAGCCAAGGACAGAGTGTCAGACCCGGTCAAAACATTACATTTCTCTCTTTCTCCCAGGGTGTGATGGGAATAAAAGGTGTGTCTGCAGTGAAAGGAAACAGCAAATTGTCTCCTGTAGCCCCCGCTTTTGTCTCAGGCCTTTAATAGGATGTTTGGCATTCAGTTGAGCTCCGGCGTGGATCCTTTCAGACGAGCTCTTCAGGTGTGCGAAGGTCGAGCTTTTATATTCCCCAGTGTAATTCCATTTCTGCTGCTCTCTAAAGGAATATCATGCTTTTTTTATTCCTGCCGGGCTGCACGCAGTGTTAAAATTTAATGGGCGCTCACATAATATTTGACCTCCTCTACCGAGTGTCGGTGTTCGTGGTGGTTGTGGGGTAAAAAAATAAAATAAAAAAATCCCTCCACCGCACACAGCTTTCATAAAAGGCCCATCAAAATGCAGAGGAACGGAGACAAAGGCAGCGCAATAGCGGCTGCCAACTTTTCAATTTCAGAAGGATATTCAGTGCTCATTTGGAAAGCGCGATTGTCAGGCGAACGCCTCGTTCCGTCCTGCCTGATCGTGTTGGACGGTTCCAGCATGGATGTGTGAGGGAGTGTTGTGGAGGATTTGGCCGTGTAGTGATATGTTTGTACGCTGTCATAGAAGGATTTTGCATAACGGAGAAGCGGTGGGTGTCCTGGAGGAATAGATGTTTTGCCATCATATTATGACTTTTTTCAGAGGCTGATTTGTATCAGCAATGCAAATAGGAGCTGAATTTGACTGCAAATTTGGGGGGTGTAGAGACAGCAGACATGATCTCATACATGCAAATTTATCCTAACACACATAACTCAATTCATATGAAAAGTTACAAAGGATACGGTCAGGGTTACGGGTGTTGATAGAGGGTGTAGCTGTAATGGGTGGTATTTGAAGGCATGACACAACTGTTAGTACTCACAGTGATGTCAATTTTATTTAGGGAAATCCAAGAATCATTGTCAAAGTCAGTAGTGGGGAGCACGGCCAGTCAACATTAAACTTGAGTGATGCTTAATCAGAAAATGGGAAAACAAGCCAGGGTCAAAAGCAGGCGGCAGAAAGAAAGAAAGGACGGGGTAGATTAGGCTTGTTGACCTTACTGTCAGAACAGGGACAGGACTTGGACAGAAACAAAAGCACATTGCATAACATGTTCTCCCCGTCTGGGTTTAATCTGGGTTCTTCGTTTTCTTCCCACTGTCCAAAAACATGCCAGTAGGTGGAGTGGCTAAAGATAAACTGCCCCAGCTGTGAATGACTGTGTGAATGTGTGTGCATAGTGCCCTGTAACGGACTGCCATCCCATCCTGGGAGAATTCCTGCCTCATGCTCAGTGCTCCTGGGATAGGCTCCTGATCCACTGCCAGCCAGATCAGGATAAAGTGGTTACCAAACATGAGTGAAAGAGTGAGTGAAGTGAGTGAGTGAGTGAGGATTACTGGCACACTTTGTGAAAATTAGCCAAAAGCAATACATAAAATGAAAATACATGCAATGTGTGAGGTTTTGATCTTAAAGAGTCAGTATTCCATGGCATAGTGCACCAGGAGCTCGTTTAACCCCACTCTGTGCTTAAGTGGATAAAGTCTTAAGATAATTAAGTACCCGTAGGGGGGAAGCTACTAATCATGCCTTTCCTTTGATCTGTAATGAAGGCAGAGCTGTGTTCATGCACACTCCATTAGCATTAGCATTATGCCTGGTTATGCATCATCAAAGATGCATCTGTGAACCATCCCTAACAAACTCGAGTAAGCACCAAGCCTTAATTATTATTATTATTTTATATATAACAAATATTAACTGTCCATATACATTAGGGCCAGTTAATGAACAGTACACATTAAGCACTGATCAGAACTAATAAATATGGCCAATCTATGGCTTAATCCAAAGATAATCCAAAGATAATCCAAAAATAATCCAAAGACAATCCAGAGATAATCCAGAGATAATCCAAAGATACTAATATAAACACAGCAAGGGAGCCAGATAAAAGACTTACACAAACAGTAGGTTTGGCAACAATGCCCAAAGAAAGTAGGAACCTTTGCTTCTTAAATGCCTAAAAACCAGGAAGTGAACAGGAAGTAGTTGTTAGACTCTGGTCACTGTGACCTCTGCTGGTGGGAAGGGGAAGTGTACTGAGCTCTCATTACAGGAGGAAATTTGTGATTAAAATGTTGAGATTAAAATGTTGCCAAGATTTCAGTGACAGTGACATGAGGTTTTTTATAATTCTGTGCAAATAAAATATGACACTGTAAAGCAACAAATCCAAACAACTGGCTCGAATGATTCCTCGGACCAATCCGGTGGCTCATGTGGTCCGACATTTCTTTGGTTCCTGCTCACAACTTTAATTCCTACCTTTAATCAGTTCCCATTTACTGTCTGACACTCAAAATCCTATAATCATGATTTCATCTTATCCTGTGATATAAAACTTCTCATTAAAAGTGTTTAGCGATATTGTGAAGAAAAATAAAGCTCGGAAGGCATGCAAAAGCTTGCTTTGCTAATATTATCTGCTAAGGAAGCTTGTATGAAGCTGAGAATGTAACGTAAATCAAACAACCGATTTTCACACTGATTAGTTTCTTAGCTTCTGAAGCTGCATATAGCTACTACTGTTTCTCATCAGAACTGAACAAAAAACAGACAGACCACGCCCACAAACACAACCATATGCTCACAAGAGACAAATTACAAAGTGACTTCTCACTTGCTAGTCTGAACGTAGGTTTATGGGGAATATTTCCACCTCATATTTGTTTTGCGATGATTTTACGATGAATTTTGCATTGTGAAGCATCACTGCTGATGGACTGACACTGGATACCTACACACACACACATTTACACACACACACACCTCCTAAATGACCTATCAACTATCAGATACTTGCACAAACACAATGGGAGCTCTACATCTTCCGTGACCTATCATCTGTCCGTCTCACATACACACACATATTAGCTTCATGTACTTCCTAAATAGGCCATTGATTGCTACAGCTATTGATCTTTAGGAGCAGCGTTTCCGCTGGGTGTGTAAAGGACCAAACACACACAGCTGACCTCAGCACTTTGATTATTGGTTGGGGATCGGATCACACGGGACGGATGTATGCTCCCTATGCATTGACTAGGCGTTGTTTGTGCTAGGTGATCGGATCACCACGTCGTTATCTTCATCCTGTTCTTGTCTCTTGATCAATGACCTTTTGGCTGTGTTATTGAATTCAGTTTTCATGTTTGGACCTGGTTGGGAATGTAATATTTTAATGCACCGGACGCCCTTCTACCTGTCTGAAATGTATTCGGCATTTTCTGGAAAATCTGCTTCTCTCGCTCTATGCTAACAGCCTGCCAGAGTTTATGCATACAGTCTTAGGTAGACTTTTTTCTATATGGAAATTTATTTTAATTCAATTTATGCTGACACATGCTGATAGCATGATGCTTTATTTATTATATTTCTATAATAACCGAATTCATTCTTTAAATAAATAAATATGTAATGCAGTTACAGGTTTGTGACAGAACGAGCTTGCAGGTGGAAATTTTCCCAAGAACATTCCTTTTATTCCTTTAATAAAGTTGTTTAATTGTATTCAAATAAAAATGTACATAAAATAATTAAAACTAGAAACACTGCCACTGAAAGTAATTAAAATAAAACTTAAAGCAGGCCTTAATTATTTCTATTTTTTATACTTAGAATTGCAGTAAATTATGCATTGAACATCTTTTCACTAATAATTTTAACACAAGTAGCCTAAATATCGCATCATTAGATACAGCGATGTTTCAGCCATAACATCTGCTGTAAAGACAGTTTTCTTCAAACATTGGAACAGTTATAAACGTTACGTAAAAACCTTCTTATAACACAGGGAAAACATTACAGCTTGAACATGAAATGTTCTGCAAATCTAAATCTGTTAGCTGGAATGTTGTAAATCTGTTTTTCCAGACAGTCCTTGTAGAGAATTGCTTTAGTCATTGTGTTTTGCAGCTTTTATGACCCTCATGTCTGTCGCAATCTTCTTTTATCTTAATGATTAAGTGCATAATAAATTCCATAATTAATTGCTTTTGAGTCTTTTATGAATGCTCTATTTGTTTAAATTGCGTCCTTGCACTCTCCGGTACACCACGAAGTTACTTTCTGTCTGCTGGTACCTGACAATTTCTCTTTCACTTCTGTTTCTGAGTGAGTTTATTAATGTGTATTCTACACTCCTCCTCTAGTTCTACAGTGGATCCATTGAATTTACTCCTAAATAATATTCTGAACTTCTCTCCGTCCCACTTCCTTTACTGTTCATCTAAGCAGCCGGCTTTTGTCATTCTTTCTACTTTTTAGCCAGTTTTACAGGACGTTTGGATTTATAACATTCCTGACTCAAAAACTGGCCAGAATTTTCGAACACTATGCTGCATTCGAGGTGAAGTTGTAACGTGTAATTCCCACCTCTAACCAGTAAAACCCACAGAAAACGTCCCTCAGCTTGAATTTCAACTCGTCACCTCGGGGTAGTCTCCTCAACTACCAGTTCCTTCCCCGTTTCCGGAGTGACGTCAGATCAACATGGCCGCTCTCACTGTGAACAGCGTAAAGTTCCCCTTCTCTACTGTTAAACGAGTTTATAGCAGGATTGGCTTTAGATCAGTTCATATACAGACACAGCACTCTGTTAAATCTATAACACTGACCATAATCATCACTGTTTTGAGAAGCTAATCATCAACATGAGTTATAGAGTTATCACTAATGTTAGCTGGCTAGCTTGTTGCTAAGCTAATCACTACTGTTCGCTGTGCTGCAGTTTCAGTCTGAAATGTTGCCTGAATGTTTGAAGGTCACTACAGTAGAACAGAACCAGCAGCCACTCAGGCCTGTAACTGTAAAAGTGCACTTAATGTAGCTTTTTATGAGTGACATGTAGCAGGAAACAGTATGTAGGTGTCTAAATCCTATTTCCTTTATTGAAAGAAATAATTGAATTGCCTTTACAAGAGACCTGCATAGTAATAACATGTGACATGCAACATCCACAGCTACAAAATGCTAACATCAACCCTGAGTGCAAGTTGTATTAGTGTATAATAGTATTAATAAAGCCCTGACTAGCAATCTGATGTGCGAGAAAAGCCCTTGAGAGTCCAAATGTGAGTGTGTGTGTGTGTGTGAGAGAGAGAGAGAGAGAGAGAGAGAGAGAGAGGACGACTGGAGAAAAGGTGTCTCCAGGGCAACAATGAGTAATTAGCAACAATTAATAGCAGTGATCAAGCAGAGTGTCACAGAGAGGGAAGGAGAAACGAAACCCCCGGAGAAACACGCTGCATGTTAAACAGCGTCGACCTGCACCTTGGTAAGCCTCAATGTCAGGCAATACACACACACACACACACACACATGAGCAAATGCACAAAGCCTTACTACATTTGTGCTCATGAGCTTCAACTCAAAAGCATGAGGTGAACCTTTTAAAAACTTATTGATTGCACACTAACACACTTGTTTATAAGACTGTAAATCACACACTGAAGACAGGAGGATAGGTGACGTCAAAAAAACTGTCTTTCTTCCAATTTATACAGTCACAATTAGTGAAGAGAAGAGTGAGTGTGTGATGTGTCCTATATTTGTAATTACACTAATAAGTCATAGAAGTCTTTCTCATGAGTTCTATGCTAATGTTTTATATAAAGCTTTCCTTACATGCTTCAATAAAGCATTTGATCTATTCTCAAAAACTCATAATACAAACACATAAAATCCCAAACAGATACAAATCCCAGTGATAAATCTGATCAATCTGATAAATCTGATCCGTCTTCTCTCTCTGATGTTTACTGTAATCATTTATAATCCCACTATTGAATGTTTAGAGTCTGGCTCCTCTCACGTCTTCTTCCTCACGTTGTCTCAGGGATTCACCAGGGTAGCAATCTAAATCTCCATCTGAATTTCTGGAAATCTGCTTTGTGATGATGCCTAATCTTAAAAGTGACGTCACGTGCAAAAATGGAGAAAATAATAATAATTTTGTGTGTACTAGTTGTTCTCGATTGCCATGATGAATTCAGCTCTCCAAAAGGCTCCAGAAAAGTAAAACTGAAACTGAAACTACTCACTGTTACTGATGTTAGGGAAGGATTATGGGACTAAAAGTATGTAATGTGCTTCAAGCTGGTTTCTACGGCTCTCTCGGCCTGTTTCTGTTCACCATACGATAGCGTTAGTTAGCTAGAGCTCACTGAGTACCTCACACTAGTCGGCCAGTCTTCTAGTCATCATTTCCAGAGTTGCACAAACTGTTTAAGGACGTCACTATTTTTTAGGCTTTATTTGTGCAGCCAAGAATGTATCACTTCAGTTAATGAATCAGTGCAATAAATGTGGAAAATAATAAAACTGTGTATCATATTACACTATAAAAAAAAAAAATCAGACATTTAAACATGGCTCACTTACACAACTAGAGGTGTGCATCAGAAATGAGGTCTTGTGGGATTAAAAAAAAAGTCATGAGAACATGTTTTATACTCGCATGCGAGAGGGAGAGAGAGTTAGATAAGAAGCTTGAAGGACAAAGAAAGGACTTTGATTAACCATGTTGATTAACTATGCTCACGTGGCACTGAGGGTCACGTTTATCGTGTCTCGTGTAAACTGGGATTTACTCATTCGTTCATTTATTCATTCATCTCTACTAACTGCTTTACTCTGGTGAGTTCTGAGAAACATTAAGATATTGTTCAGACATTGAGACATGAGCTCATAGAGCTTTAAGAAACTGTATAGTTTTGTCTTCATGTGATAGAAATGGACATCCACATATCTGAGCCAAAAAAATGACACACAACCTCTGTTCCTAAGCTAATTTTCAGTCAGTGATGAAGCACACTGCAGTTGGTAAGAGCGACATGACAAATGACAGGATACAATCCTTTGTAAATCATTTTAGTAAATCAGATTTGGGTTTCTTTTCAGATTTGATCAACTTCACATGTGTTTTTACACAAACCTTTAATAAATCAGGACGATGCTTTGCCTCTCTCAAACAGGACTTCTTATCTGCAGTCTTGAGATCCAGACGCTCGGTGAGGATCATTGTTGCTTCTATAAAACATACACCAATTAATTAATAATCAGTATTTTTTTACAAAAAAATTATGCATACACACACTAGACAAAAGCCAGCATCCTACTCTGTTTGTAAGATGACTTTAAAAAAAAAAAAGCTCTTCATCACAACCCACATAAAGATCGCTTGCATGTCACGGTTCTTTTTCATCGCACAAACAGCTCCCTAATGGCCATGACTCATTCAGGTCCTACTTTAGACAGGTTTTTAATCTTCTAAAGAGAAAAAAATAAATAAATAAAAACGTCTGGCTTTCTGGGGGTTTTTTTCTGCCTCGGCCCCGTCTCTCAAAAGCATTGTGGTTGTTTAGATCGCCTGAAATGTTTCAAAGAGGTGCTAGCACTACCATCCTTCCCCTGACCTTTATGCTACAAAGCATTTAGGAAGCCATGAATCGTTTCTGTGTGTGTGTGTGTGTGTGTGTGTGCGTGCCTGCTGCCGTGCCTGGTCTCAAATTCCACCTTTCTGATGAGTAAACAACATCAACCAAATAAAAAAAAAAACTTTGGATGCATATCTCATGACTGTCAAATCAAACTGATTTTCAGACACCCACAAAACGTCACGTCATAACAGCATTGCTGTGAAAATCGCCAGGCAGACACACACACACACACACACACACACACACACAGAAACGATTCATGGCTCCCTTGCATTAATCTGCTAACATTCACTCAAAAGCACACAATGCTTCATATCAACCCCAGGATACAACCATGTTGACACTGATGCATCCAAATGACAACAACATATAATCGTAAAAAAGAAAGCTGCAGTTAGCAGAATTAACTAACAGAATAGCAGACTAACTGCATAGTCATAATAAAACACAGCAAAACCTAGCAAGCTATCTCAGAATTTCCAACCTCTTCCTAGAAAAAAAAAGAAAACTCCTGTCGAATTGGAATTCCTGCTCGGAATATCAGGAAGGGGATCTAAACCCCGGGTTCATCACATGATGTCATAACAGCCAGGTTCCTCACGCCATCAACAGTGAATAAAGCACCACTTCTCTACTTTTAAATGAGATAACAGTTGTGTTTGCTTTAGATCACCTGACATACAAACACATTAGTTGTTACATCTAACACTGACCAGGCAGTTTGCTGTTTTACAATGGGAAATACATTGTGAGCATTGAAGTTATTGCTAATAACATTATCGCTGGCTAGCTTGTTTCTAGTATATGAAATTTTGGTTCTCGGACAGAGCAAACAATCTTTCGTGGAGACATACATTTGTTTCACAGCTTTTGTAGCTCGAAAATGCCGTTACTCTGAGCTCTGAGCTCCCACTTCCGGGAACTGATCATGCTAACTACTGACTTAGCTGCTTTGCTCGCCTCTAGCCATGAACGACGCTTTAGGTTACAGCTAACCAATAATTACAATAAAGAAGATACATAACTGAATCACCTGTAAACCCAAGTAGGGTAATTTGCATTCAAATGTGTAAAAGTAATTAACAGTTAAAGTACCTGTAACATGCTAACTTCTGACATGCATGAACCAGTAGTGTTCATACACCCGTAGTGTTCATACACCCGTAGTGTTCATACACCCGTAGTGTTCATAC